>BMAO01024151.1:0-117388 GCA_019973975.1 Trichonephila clavata
TATTAGTCAAAATAAAAAAAAATTCTCTAGAGGGGCGGCATATTAGGGCTTCGCACCCTAGGATCGGCGCTGACTGAAACATTAACATAGTGTTAAAGAAATCTATCTAAAATGTATGGAGCACAAGAATACTCTGGATTTTAATTTTGACATAAGTATTAAAGTCTAAAAGGCTCATGTATATTGATATTATCCTGCTAATAAATTTAAGTCCAAAATAAATTTGTTGCATTGAGTTAGTTACAAATATTGACCCAGAAATGTATTTGGATCAATTCTATGATTATTGTTTGCAATAATCTATATTCATGAAAAATTCAGTAAAAAAAGGTAATTTCAGAGAGCTTTTTTCAAAATTAAGGGGTTAATCGTCCAAAATCACTGATATTTGTGTGTGACGTATGTTGAAAGGACAAATTTGGGGCGCTTGCATAAGTATAATATCGACCAATTTCTTTAAATAAAAAAACCGCCAAATGCTGCGATATACAGCCAATAGTGGAACCAGTTCCTGATCACAGTAACAATAATAGTGATCTAATTTTTTTAAAATTTGTGATGTCTTTTTGCTTAGCGAAATTAGTCAGAAGTTTAATACATATGTTCCTAATTTTGGAATGGTACGAGTACTGATTTAGCATTTTTTAGAGAAAATTTGAAGTAGTTTAATATTTTGCTCATTTATAATTTGGGGAACTGAGAAGTTTCATGAAATTTAGGATTGCCCTGGTAAAAGAATCTTGTTCACAATTAATACAAATTGTGATTTTCATTAGAATTGAGCACAATTTATTAATGATAAACTTTGATAACTTGTTGAATTAATGATGATTTTAATTAATTTAGTCTAACTTTATTAATATATTTTCAAAAGTTAAATTTTAGAGCAAGAATTCCAAATCTTTTTCCCTGATGTCGTTTCATCTTCCATTTTTTTAAAGTATAAATTTATTATACGAAAAGATACTTTAATTGCATATCAGTGATAACGAAATAACATGTCAATGCTTTTCTCCAAATAAGTTTAAATTTGGATGAACTGAAGTATATTTAACACTATACATACAGTAACAGGTAGAAGTAGGTGTGCATTAAGTGTTGATATGTTCAGTAAAAAAAATCAAATATTGCTGTTAAAACAGAAGATAATGCTTTGTGTATTTTAGAGAAAAAGATTGTAGTTATGCAATGTAAAGATTTATTAATAAAAATTAATGTAAGGAAAATTAAGGTGGTTTAAGGTTTAGTATTTAATATGTTATTTTACAGTTATGAACAATTGTTATATGAAGGTTTATTGTATTTTTAGGACATGAAAAAAAGTGTATACAGATATTTTATAAAAAAATAGTTACATTGCCATTTTATATGTGTATTTGTTTCTTTTATTCAACTTTTTTCTATAAGTTGCATGATTTCAGTATTCAAATTTGTTTTATGTAAATTCAGAAAGTTGACTGTATAGAAGTGGATTTTATAACTTTGCCAGTTTGTAAGAGATCTGAAATTTAGAAATTCTTGTGATATTTCATTTAATCTGGGCCCATACCATATACAATTTCTCAAAAATACCATGAAAAGTTTTGTAGATAACGTAATGCAATCTCCTGTTTTTGCTTTCTAGTTCCTATGTGTGGTATATTTCACATAGCTCGCTGTTTTTCTTGTAGATTTAATTAATTTTAAAGAACAGACAACCCAATTACTTGTCCTTTGAATTTAAAGATTATTTCCCTATTTTTACTAAGTTAAAATTATTGTACATAATTAATTCATACACTTTTTTTTTTAATTTGAGGAGAATAAAACCTCCCCTCCTCCCAAAAGCAACAAGTTTTAAGATAAAAAATTTTATGAAATTTCTTTTTTGTGAGCATTTTTACTATGTATATTTTTTGTGAAGCTGTAGAATAAATTTTTCTTGTAGAATTTCAGTTACATGAATTAAGAGAAAAGGGCAATTTCATTATTTACTTCATTAGCTGCGATTGCTCTGAAGCAATCCAATATGGAATAATGAGAACCTAAAATGCATCTATAGGTCTTAAAACTTTTATGTGGTGTAGAAGTTTCAGCTCAACTGAAACTCTTTATTTCATTGGGAATTAATTTGTTATCAGTAATGTATTAAGACTAGTTTTTGTCATTAATTTCTTTGTAAACAAAGGGAAGACCTTTTCAGATCTTACTTTTGTAAATGTATATTTAAAAAAAAGCATTGATTTGATTAAATTAATTTTGATAGTGTTGAAATTAGAGTAAATAAAATTCACAGAAACTTTTAAGATACAAATGTTTTTAAAATTTTTCTTTACTATTAATTGCAATAGGTGTTTAAAAATTTAAGTTTTTATGTCATAAACTTAATGATATATATAAAGTGAAAGTTTTAGAAATTCTGCATAATTTGACCTTTTTTCACTTTTTAATCTTTGATTTAGATGATTTTCTTTAATTTTTTTTTACTGTATCCTTTTATTTGTTTGAGTTGATGACATTTAATACTCTTTGTAAATATTTTTAAAATTAATACTTTTTTGTTGTAAATAAATTGAAAAAGCCATTCATAAGATTTCCCGAAAGATTTACTAGATATTATCAATAAGATAAAAATCGAGATGTGCTAATTGTACAAGGTATTATGCACATTGAATATTTGCAGTTAGATCTTTGATTTGTCCTTATAGTATAGTGTTACATCCACAGAGTCTGATTTATATACCATATCATGAAATGCTTTATTCACTTATAGTGCATTCATGTAATGTTAAAATTAAGTGTCAATAAATGATGTATATTAAAATGAATTTGATTATTAAATAAAACTACTGTTTAATAAGAATTTTCGTGAAAACAATTTAATTCAATCTACTATAAAATAATTTTATTAAAAAGCATATTTCTTTAAACATGTTTCTTAATTTATACAAAAAAGTCAACTTTCTTTCTTTCTGAATGTTGTAGACAAACATTTCTTTAAAAAGTTCAAACCTTTTGAAGGGTAATAATTATAAAGGAAGTCAGACTATGAAACATATCAAATGTTTGTTTGTTGTCAGATTATTTCAGATGCCCAAAACCTTTAAATGATGTTAAAAGCTATTTCATTTCAATCTCAGAAGAATTCCTAATTATTAATCAAAACTTTCATATTAACCAACTTTAATTAAAAAGCTAAATTAACTTTTGTTTGTAAGAAAGTGTGTATTTTCCTTAATGTACAATATTTTCATAAGAACTTGTTCATAGTATGTTTCATAATTGAGGAATTATTTAACCCTTCGAGAAGAAAAAAAGTAATATTTAGCCTACTTTTATAAAATAATTTTGTACTTGCCCATTCAATTCAATATGTATATAAAAGGATATCTTTTGGTTAAGTAAATCATGATTCGCTTTAATAACAAAAATTAAATGGATTAAATTTGAAGATTTTAGAAAAAAGAAATTTTCTTTTTAAGCTCTTATTTTCATAAATTCATGGGAATGTGAATATAAAACAGATTCTATTTATTGGTTATATCGCATTTTAATCAATTTTCAAAGTAAAAAAAAAATTTCATTACACCCCTATGGAGTTATTTAATAAAAAGATAGTACTACTTTTTTACTTATATGGAAACACTCAATAAGATCAATCAGGAAAAATAACAAAAAAATGCAATTTTATTGTGTACATCCATAAGAATTACATTGTAATAATTTCAAATTAATCTCAAAAACTAATGTCTTAAAGTATATGTATCATATTATTAAAATATTGGAAACATACATGCAAAGTAATAATTCTTATTTCATAAAATCAGGTTCTTAATACTTTTATTTTAGGGGAAAAAATATTTTGCATTGCAGTTAAAATACTTCTATAATAACTAGCTTGTTGATACATTTGATACGAGTGAAGTTTTTGATAACTTGAAGGAAATTAACATTTCCTGTGGGGAAAAAAAACAGGACTCAGACCACCTCAGGTCAATATAATTCACAATATCCTGCCCCTTGATGAACCAGAGGGTTCATAACAGTTTCATAAAGCAATAAAATTTTAAAATCAAGCATTTCTAGGCTTCTAGCACAATTAAATTTTAAAAACACACAAATTAAATAATTAAACATTACAACAAATTTCAACGCACTAATAAAAAATAACACTTAAACAAAATATCCCGAAATTTGAGAAAATAAAAAAAGAGGTTTCATTATATAAAATTTAAACATTGGCAAGGAAAGTATACATTATAAATTTTCTAACTTTTTTATAAGTTACTAATCCAGCTATTTATTAACGCTTGAAGTAAGCAATAATTAAAAGAGCAACACATAATAAATTAAGTCAAAAACTTTAAAAATTTTCGTATAACAATATACACATTGAGAAAATATTAAATAGTTCAATATACAATTTTCAAGAATCATTCTAGCTATACCAATATTTAAAGAATAAAATACTAAACTGCATTTGAATCAAACAAATATTTAGAATAAAACTATCAATATACAGCATTCAAAATAGTATTCTGAGCTGTATTTCTTCTGTACACCAACGCTCGCACTCCACAACAGCAGCCATCTTTCAATAAATAAAGATCTGTCGCAATTCATCATGGAATAAATTAGAAAACATTCACGCATTTTACCCCCAAATTTCCTGCCCCATTGCGGGTACAAAAATCAAACCTTTTCTACCAGGCATTTTGCCGGGTCGTCATGTAAACGCGTCGAAAGAGGATCCATGCCGGTATATTGCCGGCAATTTTCGTCCATGTAAACGGGCCTCTTGACTACCTCATTCAAACTCAGCAAGCTGTTGATATATAATAGCTTCTTTGTCTAACATCAAATCCCAACGATAAATAACACTCTCGAGCTTTAGAATGTGTATTTAAGTACACTTGATTCGCATCCTCAAAGTGGTGCAACTAGCGCCACACTTACGCACCTAACTCGAAATTTGAATCCAAGTCTTCTTGGATCACAACTTCTACTTGGTGATGGGATTTTTATTTCCATCTGTGTATTATACTAATGAAGATAAATGAAACAAAAGGAAATTATGTGATAAAATATATGACTAGTTCAAAGCAAACTATTTCAAGCTAGTTGAATTTAGGCCTTAATGACAAGGAAAAGATTAATAAAAGCGGTCCTCGCTGAAATCCGTGATACGAATGAGGGTAAAAAGATCACAATCCTGGAGGCACAACTTTTCTTTGAAACAGATGGATAAACATGTGAGACTTCCCGGATGACAACGATGTGGAATACCATACTCTTCAGAGAACAAATGCTTCCAGCAAATGATTATAATAAGTTGAGTGTGAATTATTAAAAAAGGATCTAGTCTTTTAAAATCTCTAGAAAATTAAAAATGGAATAAGAAGCAAATGATTTATCAGGGCTCTCGTTTGAAGAGAAAACTGGACAAGTTCGATGGCAACAACAAATAAAAATTGTTTTCGGTGAAAGTAAAGAAAAGTCGGTTATATGAATTTTTGTAAGATAGGAAATTTCATATTAAAATCATTTTATTCCATTTGCGATAGGGCAAGAACAGAACTATCTGGAAGAGCTGAGATTTATCAAACTGTTATAAAATACTTTACAATATTTTGTAACGAGAGATTATTACCTGAAATTAAGAAGAAAGTTACAGAAGGACGATATTGAATTGGGTCAGTTTTTACTATTTTTAAAAGAAAAAAAGATGCAATGAAGATCTCACTAGAAATTTCTCACATTGCAACAGGAATCCTATATTAGGGAGTTACTTTCCCTAATGAAAAAAATATTTACTTTTGAAATTACTTTTAACAATACCGATGTCTAATGCATCAGGGGAGAGATCTTTTTCAGTTTTTAAGAGTGTTAAGATACTGGGACGTGAAAGTGCTTCAAATTTTGCATTTTTAAAACTTTACTTTTAAGATATAGATGGCATTTTGCTGCATCCATGGATGCATTATTTATGAGAATTCGATGAATAGAACGCTAGAAAATTGAATTTTAAAACTGTAAACAAATGTGATGTGACTGTGATTCAAGTACAGTTTCTTCAAAATCCGTATTGTGTTTAATATGTATTGTAAAAAACCAATTTTTTGTATACAAAGAATGTAATTTTTCTGTATTATATGTTCAAATTTATTAAAATTCTACATGTTTTGTGCAAAAATGACGGAAAATTTAAATGAATAGTTACAAAATTTTAAAATAAAATTTTGTTTTTTGAAATGTTAATTATGTCTAGTTTTGCATTTATAAACACTCAGTACAGTTCTTAAATTTCATTTCTCACACATTCTCATTCATTTTATGGATTGTTAGGTTTTCAAAAACTCTGTCAAATTTTATAGCTACATATGCCGTGGATTTTATGCAAAGTGTACCTAATGGTAAGAACATGCATTGAAAATAAAAATAAATAGTTATTGATTAATTATTGCTCATACAGATTTATTTGTAATTTAAAAGGGAATTTTTACATTAACAGATACATAAATATACAGATAATTCAACGTAAAAAATTTTACTTCCGTTGCTTTTAATTTAAGTAAGTGAGAACCATTTAAATTTGGTGCAAAAAAAGTTCATTTTTCCTTGTCGTAGATGTCCTAGTTACTTTAAGTATTATTTTGGGAGTAATGGGAGAGAAGAACAATTAAACAACATGGCCATATCATACATAGAAAAAGATGTTCTGAACGAAATACATATGGCAAAAATAATTGAGGAATTTTCCAAAGAGAAATGAAGAAGTAAAGCTGTATAGTAAAATTGTAGGCTCTCTAGTAAGGTTTTTAATTTTTTAAAAATACAGTTAAGATTTTTCTTTAGTCGTCGAGTTTTATTATTAGCAATACATTTTATTTTGAGAATTTAAGGTTAGCGAATCTTTTCACTATTTTGGTTTTTCGACTTGAGTCCATGGGCCCCAAATCTTTTACCGCCAGGGGCCTCCAACTACCTTAATCCGCCCCTGGCCTTAAGGCTACAAACCCGAGAAAAAAACAATTTCTAACTCGGGAAAATGTTTAGCATGGGTCAAAAAATACCGATCTTGGATTCTTCCGGACAGGAAGAAGGTAATTTTCAGTGATGAAACACATTTATTTGTGCAGGGATACAAATCAAGTATAGTAAAACGAAGTGAAGGTGAAACTTTGTTACCAAATCATTTCCAAAAGATAGTAAAACACCCTTCTAAAGAAATGTTTTGGAATTTTTTCACAACAAATGTCACTGGCAGCTTAATTCATCCTTAAGACATGAGAAATTATGTCAAATGCATGGAAATATCACACATTATGATTGCTTAATTCATGGAAACATTTGACGGAACATTTCAACATGATTTAGCACTTTGTCACAATTCGAAATTAGTCCAGACTTTTACTCAGGAAAATAAAATACAAGCGTTTGATTGGCTTGGTAATTCGCCAGAACTAGATTCTATGGATAATTTATGGCATATTCTCAAAAATCGTTTAGTTTACATGACAACAGAACAAATAAAAAAAAACTGTGTGTGTCTGCTCCGATTTAGTCCAGACTTTTACTCGGGAAAATAAAATACAAGCGTTTGATTGGCTTGGTAATTCGCCAAATCTAAATTCTATGGATAATTTATGGCATATTCTCAAGAATCGTTTAGTTTACACGACAACAGAACAAATAAAAAAACTGTGTGTGTCTGCTCCGACGCACGATTGGAGTTTAATCCTTAAGTACGGTTGTCTTTGATTATATAGTAGGCAAACAGGGTAAATAAACGCATCTCACTACTAAAACCATGCATGTATTCTCTTTATTCTATTCACATTATCATATTGATTCGACAAAATAATATACATGATTAGCAAGAAATAAGTTGCCCACCTCAGAGGGCTCTAGAAACCGTCTTATTGGTCTAAATGGCATGGAATTTGAACTACAAAGAATTCAAATGATGCGCTTGACATTTATTAAATAAAAAAAAATTGGTACACACTTTTGCCAGTAGGTGGCACTGTAATACACATAGCCATATTTAATATGCATCAAAAGTATAAAGTAACATTAATAAAACTGTTCAATATGATACTCTTCATGTTCAACAATGTACTGTAATCGCAGAATCATATTTTCAACAGCTGACCGGAGTAAATCTGCCGGAATATCTAAAACATGGCACCCAACGCTGTCCTTTAGATCAGGCAGAGTTAATGTCCTTTGACGGTAGATATTTTCCTTTAGATAACCCCACAACCAAAAGTCGCAGGGGGGTCATATCCGGCGAACGAAGAGGCCATGCTGTTGAGAAATGACGGCTGATCACTTGTGTATCTGTGAAAAGCTGTTTTAGCAAATCCTTTACACGGCGATCTGTGTGCGGGGGGCCATCCTACATGAAAGTTGTATCCTGAAGGCTTCCACGCTGTTGAAGTTCTGGGATTTCAAAATCCCTCAGCATATTATGGTACCTTTTTCTTGTGACGGAATAGGTTTGGATTCCATTTTATTTTTATTTCTTCAAAAAATAAGGTCCAATGAGAAAGATAGCTGTGAAACCATACCATACTATCACTTTTTTAGGATGCATGGGTTTTTTCTGGATAGCGTGAAGATTTTCGGCTACCCAAATCCGACAATTGTGGGTGGTCATCCAGGAAAAAGTGGGATTCGTCATGCCGCAAAATGTTTCATGGTCAAGTGACCTCAACCCCCATTTGAGAAAGGAACTGAAGTGCAAATATTTTATGAATCTCCTTCAATTGATGCAAAGTTTTGATTTTGTAGGAATAAAAATGTAAAATCCGCCGTAAGATTTTTCGCACAGTGGAATAGGGCATATGCAATACCCAGGATGCAACTGGCACACTGCTATCCGGAGATTGACTTCAACGACCACGGTAGTCACATTTTCGATGCTAGAGGACGGGATGTGCTTTCCTCCTTTACCTGGAAGTTGTCTAATTGTTTCAAATTTCTGTTTCATCTTGCGTAGGGCATTGGACCTCTTCGTATTCGCTTCATGTGACGAAATTCTTTCACAGCTGCAACGGAGTTATTCTGGTTGTGGTAGAACAATTTTACCAATATCACTTTTTCTTTCAACATAGGCATGAGGAGCATGCAGGGAAGCAATACTTTTCTAGCAGAATTCACCTTTCTTTTATCCAAAGAAGAATGCTAATAGGTATGCGCTGGAAACATAAATGCAGTTTACGATTTTGAATATATGCAAATATATCCATTTGTGTTATAGCATCATCTATCGGCGGAACTTTGTATTATTTTTTTTATTTAATAAATACCAAGCGCATCTTTTGAATTATCTGTAGTTAAAATTTTACCACATTTGGACGAATAGGATGGATTCTAATGCCCTTTGAATTGAAAAACTTATTTCTTGCTAACCCTGTATATATGAAATAATATACGTCATTTATGTGTTACTTAAATATATGTTACTCATAGTACATGAGTACATTGTTAAGAAGGTTGATTTACTTCATTATTAATATCACTGTGAGTATTAATTACATTCTCTCGCCATTATTAATCACTCACAAGAGGCTTGTGGTAATTAAATTATGATACTTGAACGTCGATAGATACGTGATTTAAAAATCATGAAAACATCGCATCAATGTTTGTACCATACCTACTCGTTACCAATGCTATACCAGAAACAAAATCCAAGTTAAGTTCTGATTTTAAAAATTGTGCTAGTCTAAATCCTTCACTTTTATCGAAATCTATTGAAATCGCCACCAAGTATGAGTGGAAGTACATGAAACTTTTCCTAGTAGCTTAGAACAACCTGTCTATGATAATAATGTGCCTCGTGGATATAATCTATAATGCCAGTATCATTCTGATTGACAGAAATATAAACTGTGACGACAACAATGGGCTTACTGTTAGGTAAAGTGCATCTCGCGGCACATATATCTCCCAAATTAGATTTAGTTTGATTAACGTACTGGGTCTAACGTCTTCTCACAAAATAATCATGATTGCCAATAAACTTATGTAGTGGATCGCACACGTTTTGATAGATGGTGACTTGATCGTCTATTTGTGATTAATACTTGGTCGTCTATTTGTGTTGTGTTTTTAAAATTTTCAATTTCAACTAATTCCTCATTGTTTCTGCTAACATCCAAATGTGTGCTTTTTGCACACTATTAGCACGGAGATCCCGTTCATGTGCTCGAAGACTTAAGCAGGTGAGAGAAAAGAGAATCATATCCCTTTCATTGATCATAATGTGATAAATCATATTAAGGTAAACAGTAAAAAGTCTGTTAAACACAATCACATCTGTCCGGAGAATTTCCAACATGAAATACGTTAGTTGCTTTTGCTGTATTAGAAGAAATTATTTAAATGTTTCTTCCACACACAGAATTGTTAGCTAATTTGTTGTTGAGTTTATATTTTTTGGCAAATAATTTATTAAGTCTATTCAAATATGATATTCAAATCCTTAAAATACGAATGTTATATTGCTTGAATTTTAAATAAGAATTGTAATTATTGTGGCTTAAGTTTACGAGTAATGCATTAGTGTTCTTTCTTTCTATGGTAATAACATTGAGAGTATTAACTATGCAATATTTTTTAAAAATCAATTCATTAAAATTGAACAAAATTGGGCTTGTTTGTTGTGGAAAGTTAAATTTTTAATTTTCATAGTGAGTTGATGAAACAGTGTATGGTAGAGTGTGCAAAGTGTAGTGTACAAATATGAAAAGCAAATCTGAAAGCATTTTTTGTCACTATGGTTCAATTAATAATGAATTAAAATAACTGAAGACAGCGAGCAAAAAAAAAATTTTTTTTTGTCACTGGATGCCTATGCACGTGAAATCTGTCAATGTTCGACGTCCTTCTGTTGATGTGGTGGGGTAGTTTGGAGTGTGGGGTGCCTGCTCAAGTGACTTGTGCTCTTCGTCACTTGATCGAGGTTCAAAACTATGAGGTTTGGTCCGTCGACAAAAACCCTTTTTTCCGGGGGACAGGTTTGTAGTTGTGAGCCCTTTTCGGATGAGCTCAGCTCCCTCGGTCATTCTGCCAATAGCCCCATTCTGCTAATGTTGCTTCACCGTGCGACATAAATTATGCTCCGACACACGACTGAAGTTTACTCTTTGAATACGGTTGTCTTTAAATATACGAGGGTAACTCTGAAATTTTTGAGATACACGCAAACAATAATTTACAAATTAAAAATACGGTTTAATTTGAAAATACAAAGTATTTTAAAACAGCAGACGATTTTTTACTAACTTACTTCAAGTTGTTTAGCGTAGAATAAATTTTAGACAGAAGAGAAAATGGGGTTGACGCAGGAACATTATCGTACTATGATTTTAAAGCTGGATTAAATCAAGAGGGATGCTTTCAACGGCTGAAATTAGCATTTGGGGATGAATCTCCATGTCATGCTACCTTATTCAGATGGTTTAAAGAATTTTGTCGCAATTCTCTTCCGGATGAAGAACACACAGGAAGGCCACGGTCGGCAGTAATCTCGGGTAATGTATCTACCATACGAAAAATGTTAATGGATGATAATCGCTGTATCTATCAAATGATACAGAAGGAACTTAACATTGGATCCGCAGCCATACACAAAATTTTTTTGAAGAATTACATATGAAAAAAGTAGTTTCCGTTCAGTTCACCATAATCTAACTGAGCACCAAAAAGAGGAGCATGTCAGAATCAGTAAAGAAACCCTTAAATTGCTAAATGATGATGTCCATCGCATCTTTTCTAAAACTGTAACGGGTGATGAAACATACATGCCATTTTTTGACGCTCCAACTCGTCAAGAAAGCAAAGTATGGGTCTTTGAAGATGCCCCGCTGACAACGGTGTAAAGACAACGAGCAATGAAAAAAGTAATGTATGCCGTTTTCTACATAAGTACGGGATTGGTCAAAACCATCAAGCTGGAAGAACAGAAGACTGTAACAGCAAACTGGTATACCACAAAAATATCTTCCATAAATTCTCCAAGAATTTAATGTTAGGGGACTAATGCTTCACCATGACAATGCATCTTCTCTTACAGCTGGGTTAACAGTTGAGTTTCTAAAACAAAAACAAATTAAAGTGATAGAACATCCACCTTATTCTCCGGATCCCCTAGCTATGTGTTTAAGTTATTTTTTAATCTAAAAAAGATGTTACGAGGACGTCGTTTTCATTCAGAAGAGATTAATCTAGCTATAAATGCATTTTTTTCATCAAGTTAATGGTTTGAGGCATTTCGTCTACAAAAGTGCATTGATGCTGGAGGAGGCTACTTTGAACATGCCTGAAATTTGTAAGTATAACTTTAAAAACCTAGGAGTATTCCAAAAATTTCAGAGTGATTCTCGTATATAGTAGGCAAACAGGGTAAATAAATGGATCTCAGATAATACCGAAAGTATGCATGCATTTTCTTTATTCTATTTACATTTTCATATTGATTCGGTAAAATAATATAAATTAAAAAAAATAATTTACATCAATTATGTTATTTAAACATATGTTACTCATAGTTACATTGTTAAGAAGGTTGATTTACTTCACTATTAATATCTCTTTGAGTATTAATTACATTAATACTCTTGTCATTTGTGATGTCGAAGTTTCGCGATTACACTACATGAATAGTTTTCGCGCCCTTGAATTGGTCCATCACAGCCTATAATACAGTTCTAGTGAGACGTTAATTAAAAAAAATTATATATCTGAAAATTCATGTTTGTACTTTAGGGAGAGATAGAAAGGAAAATATGCCGAGACTAAATCAGGCTAAGCTGCACTAAATAATGATTTAAAAAATTCTACAATTTTTGAAAACTGATTCTAAATCAAACGTAATATGATAAAGTCAATATGTTTAAAATGTATAATTTGATAAATAAATACTCACGAAGTTCATTACGAAATTCATACATTAAAAAAAATATTTTTTACCGTTTCTAACACGTGTGACTGTTATAAGATGAGAATAACACGCGACAGTGGTAGAACGCATTCATCCGCATCGTATTCTATCATTTCCTCGGTCTGATATACACCATATTGGGGAATTTTTCTTCGGTTTGTGAGGTGCCATTTTTAATTCTATAGATTGGGTTTATTCGTCGATTTTCCCAAATTGTGCTTTCTCGAACGATTTTTTGGCATTTTGTTTCAAAGTCCGACAATTTCAGTTGAGGCAGAAAATTTTTAACATGAGGAGGGGCGGAAAGTGCTGGATTTCATGAGGATGATTCAATAGCGGTAAGTAGATTATTCGATGTGGAAGCAATGGTGGTTATAGTCATTGTATCTGGAGTGACTGAATACCAACATCCCAATCCATCCGCTCACCTCCACTAGCATTCAAATTGCATATCTTTTACCTTCTTCTACAACTGATTTATGTGGGACGACGTTTCCAAATTTAACAGCCATCAAATATGAAGAATATTAAGAAAGTGTTTCGTCTGGCGGTGTAGACTATTATTCCAAGAATCAATAATATAATTAACAAGTAATACATATAAAAAAAAAATTTCCGGTCAATTCCTACGTAGGTCAACAAAGAATTTTATTTTAGTTACTTTTTATTAAATAAATACGATTAATATAAATATATATGACAGAAACACAATATTAAGTGGCAAAATAGAAACGAATTTCTTTGCAATTTTCCATTCTATATATGGTGTTTGACTATTATATATATATATGTTATTTATTCATTAGTTAAATTTAATTATTCTAATAAAAAAGTTTTCTAAAAGAAATCACATTCTCAGAAATTAGGCCTCCCCAAGTGGAATTCGAACCCACGACCTTTGGATTAGAAGTTCAACGAGCTATAGATTGCGCTACAGGGACACAATGAGCGGTTTTCCTTATTATATATGGTGATGGATTATATTTTTTTTTACAAATAAGCATTAATTAAATTAAATTAATATTTGAAACAATGCCGGCTGTATGACGTGATTGGTTTGTCATTGGGTTCAACCCCCGCCCAAGTCGGTGGATTTTCATGATGCAGAAAATCGATAGCGGCAAGGTAGTATGATTATACGGGCATGTGTAAGAGATCCCTAGAGTGTCTGTTTGGCTTGGGTACTCTCGGAAAAATTAAATCCTTGAACAGGTTCGCATCGTCGGAGCTCGGGTGCCTCCATCTAGGGTGGAGACTGGGTCTCAAAATTACCTGCGACGATTGGTATCCGCCTATATGGTGCCGCACTAAAAAGAGATACCAGCTTTCGGGGAATGTACTAGGTCTGCAATGGTAAAACACCAATCCGCAGCCCATTCGAAATTTTAAAAAATACCCAAAAATTGTATTAACATCAAATGTTATCCTCTACAAGTTCAAATGTATTTGAACTTGAATGGATGAATAAAAAATATTTTATTAACGATCGAAAACTTGAACAAGATTATATATGTACAGTAACACCTGTTTTTGTGCGGTCCTTTTTTTTTTGCGATTTTATTTTTGTACGATTTTTTTTTTAAAGCGGTATATGAATTTTAACGGCTTTGACACCACTGTAATGTTTTCTACCAATGTACCAGTGGTGATCGGAGAACGTTAGGGACCCTGCAAAATCAGACTTTGCTTTTAATGTTTTATAAGTTGGTTAAATACGTACTTGGCGTTAGTCAGGCTTTGGGCCCCCTAGTCTTAGCCCTCCCCTTCGCGAAGCAGGGGTTCGCGTTACGTCACTGTAATGTACATACACTTCAAGATACTCTGTTCATATCATAAAGTCTCCCGACAATGCACGCTCAGTTGCTTTCTCAACAACAGCCCGAGCTTGATTGAAGACCATACGTTCAATGCCAGTGATATAATCGATAATTGGATAGATTATGTAGACGGACAAGAGAGCCGGATTCTTTGAGAGCGGATAAAATATAAGCAGGGATACAGCTTTCCAACAAATTGGAAACGCGTTTTCTTATGAGAGATATCAATTCTGAAAGGAGTATGAAATTTCAAAAAGAGCATCGATCATGCATATTTGGTTATCCTGACATTTACAAGCAACTGACCAACCGACCTTCGTCGCAAAAACTTCTCTTACTTTATGGTGCCAAAAAAGAAATCAACTCCATATACACAATGAGAAACTAAATGTTTCTGTGTGTGTAATTTATTTTGTTATAGAAATAGTTTCTCACATAAATTTCGTAAATAATTGGCGTATTTTCCAAGTGCGACTTTCTTAGGTCCCTCTCCACCGCATAAAAATTTTTTTCTGTAGTATTTCAACAAAGTTGTTTTTTATATGTAAGAATTCTTGAAATTTTTCGGATATTTTTATGCGCTCCCTATCTACCACACAAAAACAGGTTTTACTGTATGTATACATATTAAAATAAGCGAGAAAGTTATACAACCTACAAAATTCCAAGGAAGAAATTGTATTTCAAAAACATAACAATTGAAGATATTAAAAGTCTTTGGACTAAAATGGAGACCTAAAGCCGTCACTGAATTAGAAGCAAAATTAGAGTTAAGCAATACTTTATTGTATCACCTTCCCCGTACAGCAGAAATTTCACATAATAGTAAAAACAGAGCCATGCTGAGAAATTATACCTATATCAATCACACGCGGATGAAACACCAGACAGTAAAATAAAATGAAAGTATGAATAGAGAATAGTAAAATTTCTCTCATAGAGATATTAAGAAAAAATTCTATAGGAAAAACTAGGATAAAAGCTTGCAGGAAAAAATGCTATAAGGATATATGAAGACCAAGCATCTCAGTCAGAAAACGCACGCTAAATGATGTGTTAAAATTGAAGTGTTAACTCATAGAAGCAAAAATTAGTGCCGCCAACTAGACAGTTTAGTTCCAGAATTTTTTTTAATACTTTGATAATGAGTAACAATATCGTGTACTCTTTGCAGAATCAAGTCCAAATTTTAAAGATTTTATGAATATAATTCATGAAATCAAATCGTTTATGATACCCAAAGCAAAATGTATACCACAACTTGATACCAACTTCTCCCAATAAAGGGGTAAACGGTTTTAATAGTGTTGGCGAACTTACTTCGAAATTTTTAGTACTGAATTGTAATTGCATTGGAAACTAGGGTAGTTTTACGGGCAAATTTGTCTTTTTTTTTAAGTCTGATACACGATTTAGGATTGCTAAATATACCCTGGAACAATGGTTAAGATAATTAACTGATAGTTGAACGCTTAAGGGCCATGATGCAAGTCCGGAAATTCTTAATTTTTATACTGATTAAAATTGCAACATGATTTAGAAATCTGCTTAGCTGCGTACCAAGAGCTACAATAAGAATTTGCAAAATAAATTTAATATAGGCTTTCAGATGAAAATCTCACTGCTGAACTTTGCCCAACTAGGCTGAAAGCAGTTTTGGGGCAGATAAGCATTGCGAGCTTTTCAAAGACAGGAGATGCATAATCTACTTGCAATATACCTTCAAGCTGTCCCCCGATCACCCACATATGCAAGTACAGCCCACATTTTAAAACCAGCTTTAACACAAACGGAATGGTTATAATTTCTTCTATCTATATATATATATATAGTGAGATACTCTTCCCATGGTAATGTAACTTGCTGTGATATGTTTTTCTGGTGGGATGTGTGTACAGTAAAAGTTAACATTTATATTCATTTGATGAAGCTCTCTGCAAGTGGATCATTCATAATGTAGGACTGTTCAGACTGCGGACGTTATCTACTTCACAGTCCATGCGGGTGTGTCTAATTGAAGGCAGCACACTAATGATTTCATAGAGTGTCACAGAACATGTCCGCAAATTTCCTGCAGTCTGCTTAAAGAGTTTTCCCAAATAATTCTCAGAATGGTCTGTAGTAGTTAAACACTTCATAATAAATAAATTTAATTTTTATATTTATTATGTAAATCTCATTAAATTAATTTATATAATATGATTTTAAAATTTCATTCGCTATATATCATAAATGCAACATCATCCACAGTATTTGAGTAGCTTTTGCAATATTTTTTTTTACAATCTTCATTCAGGCTTACCAGTACAAATATTATTGTGATAGATGTTAAAGCAAATAAAATTTTTTCCTTGCATCCAGTTCCAGATACTGAAAAAGTTAAGAATTGTAATAACGTGTTTTGATTTCAATTACTAGTAATGTAATAAAAATGCAATATTTTTTTAATGCATATATTGAACAAAATGAAAATAAAATTTAAAATTACTTTAAACATATGCATATACACTGCCAAAACATTATGAACACCTACTCAATAACACTTTACATCACTTTTGGTTAGCAAAGCAAATGCAACTCTTTTTGGCACTGATGCCACAAGTTTCTGGTAGATGACCGGAGACAGATTGTACCAAATGTCTAAGCCATAGTCACACAAAGTCAAGATATTCCAACATGGAAGTGTTTGATCTCCAAGTTGTGCCTTTCTATGGAAGCCCATATACAATTTATTAGATTAAATCCAGTGAATTATATGGCCAAAACAAAAATTGGAATTGATTATTACAATCCTTGAACCACTTACACAACTCAAACCTTGTGACTTGGCGTGTTGTCCTGTGGAAAGATTCCAATTCCAATTAGGAAAACAAACCATGTAAGGGTGCAACTGAACAGCAATTATGTTCAGATAGTCCACAGCATTCGTTTTGTTCTACTACAAATAAGGGTCCCATGATTGCCTACAAAGCATAATACAGGCAATACCAGCCTGCATTTAATCAACTGTACATGGGGAAAGCAACTGTTAGTTTGGATGACAGTGCAGACTGACATGATCATTGACATGATGAATGAGAAATCAAGATTCACATCCAACCCGGCAACTCTCACTTATTAATGGCCCTATCTCTATGTTCCTGGGTCCATTGTAGTTGACAGTTATACTTGGCCAACAGGGGCCCAAAAATGCTGTGCATTTTTGGATGTAGTCTCTTATCCAACAGCGCTGGCTAAACTGTGTTTTGCAACACTTGCAATTGGACCTGCATTGTATTAGGCTGTCAGCAGACCCACTGTCTGGCAAAAATTTTGCTTTACTAAGCAGGACAATCTCCAATGTCCTTTTTTTTTATGAGTGAATGTCCAACAGCTTTGTGTCTACTGCTGGTTTCACCATTATTTTTCCGCTTTATATAAATACTAAAAATTGCTGATTGCAAACAGTTTATCAGTCGTGTATTGGGCTATTACAATGTATTCACCAAACTTGCTTAGATCAGCAGCTATTTCCCCCATTCATAGAAGTAAGAGTAAGAATGATTTCTTGCCTTCTCCAGCAACAGTTAAATATCCTTTTATCTTAATCATGAGCCCTCCATGTCATCTAGACAATTGAAAAACGTGAAGATGTTCAAATGTTTTGGCTCAACACACAGTGTAAGTGATTATATATTGTTTCATTATTTGACAAATATTTGGCTGGATATTCCAAATAGAACAAGAAATTTTAAGATTCCGTACTTAAATATTTATATTATTTCAATACATAAAAACGGCTTTACATTTTATTTTATCAAAAATTGTTTTAAGAAGCTATTATATTACAAATGAAAATTGCACAAATTATTTATACATATATTTATTTGTTCAATTCTTACATAAACAAGATTGCAATAATTGTAAAGAAACTCATTCATAAGTTAAATTATAAAAGATTTCGGTTTGAAATTAAAACACCAGCATAATTAGGAAAATGGCCTCTTTATTTAAAAAAATTGTTAGGAATTGTAAGAGTACAGAATTTTAATGCATAACATTTAAGCAGAAAAATTTGTACTTGACCAGTTGAAAAATAAAGCAGATTAGATTTATATTGGAAGTTTTCTACTCTATAATAATAAAATACATTGAAATTGAAATAAGAGATTTGTCCGAACAAAGATAATGCATACTAAAAACATTTTAAATCTATTTAGATAAAAGAGATTATACTTCTAAACAAAAAATTCAATTTAAAACAAATTTATAAGGATTTCAAAATATACTTCAAAAGATTCAAGAAATCATTGGATGGATTTGATACTTGAATTCAAAATAAATTGTAACAATATATATATATTTTTTAAGACATATTATACCACAACTATAGGAAACAAGCAGATTAGCTAATAAATATTAAAAGCTTTAAAATACAAAGACATACAAAGGCTGCATTTGATACAACTTAACAGTGCTACAAATAAATAGAAATGTTAAAAAGTGTTCAACAGTACAAAGTTCAATAGAAAACGTTTAACGAGTACAGTAACAATCTAAATACAATAAAAGGCTGCCCAGAGTCAGCTAACAGTTGCATAAATGATTTCTAAAACATTATTTTAACAAGTAAAAAAAAGAAAGAGGGAGAAAGAATGAAGAATAATTTATGTCTAAGACAACAATGAATCATAGAACCTAAAGCATTGTTCTAGCCTAAGTAAATTACTAGGCATAATAAATGCACAACAATCGATTATAATGTGCAAATAAATTATGCTTTACAATTCTAATAGATGTCAAATCAAAAAATTGATTTATTGAAGGAATTCCATTATGAATGCTTCTCGAACAATTGGCTGATGGTTTGAAAAACCTGAAAGATAAAGTATACACATTTCAGCATTAAAAAATAAAATTTACTATACACACTCCAGAATTAGAATGAAATACTATAAATTAAGCATTGCAACCATACCATGCATTCATTACATTACAAGAAACTTTCACACTATTCTGTCAACTATTTTATCTAAACAAAAACCAAATGATATATCTGACTTGAACAAATTGGTTGCTTTCGAAAGCATGGCAAATTGTTGGCCATCAAATGACTGTAGGGCTATCCTTTTACCAATTTCCATCATTAATGTGATAATATGCAAGAATCCATTACAAATACACAATTTTCATCAATTAAATAGGAGAAAAAAAATCATTTGAGAATTTATATGCATTTAAATAAAACCTTTTTATAAATTTTATATAATTCATATTTACAGTTAAAATTTCTAAAGGATAAAATATGACCAATAAATAAAATACAGAAGAAATGCTTCAGAAGTATTTAGAAACCCTTAACTACAAACATTTATTCTAAAAAACAATTTACTGAATGTATAACATTTTATCAAATGTAAAAAAGAGAAAAATGATGAAAATCCTAACCTAATATAAAAAACTAATATATTTTGATACACAGACAAACCTCCACAACTAATGCACAAAATAGTTTATCTAGTTAAACCAGGGGTGGCCAACCCGTGGCACGCGGGAGTCGTAACTGTGGCACACGAAGACTTATTGAAAAATTAAAAAATGTTTAAAAAGATTACTAAATTAATTGAATTACAACAGAAAATTATCATGAAGAGAATACGTAACAAACAGAAATTTTCAGTGTGAGATTAAAGGCGCTAAGTAAGATTATTTTCCTTCAGTATAGTGCCAAAAATAAGATTATGCTTCAAAACTTACAATTCCACAGCATTATAATGTTCCGAGAAAAGTGTTGAGTAATATGAGACTAAAAACAAATAAATTCTCTCTCTCTCGGACGGTCGAATCTGCCTGAAAAGTAGCTTTCTCTCGGGGGCGGTAAATTTTTAACATCTGGGATTTCTATTCGAATTTCAGCTTCCCCTTGCAGTTCTGAAATTTAGTGTTTACAGCTGTCAGCGCGATGTCAGATAAAAAGGTTTTTCCAAAGGTGTTGGTTATTTACGATTTCTGTAATGTCAAGAAGTAATTCAGCAATATATTAGGAGAGCAGTTGTTGATACGGTAGAAGTAATTCTATCTGCACAAAGTAATCATTTTATAAAGTAGAGGGAGTGAGAACTTGCATCCATGACTAATCAGAATGCTGGATTTGGAGCTCAGAAAATTTGTAGCGTAATATCGGCAAATTGTTTCTAGCTGTCAGACTCTGTTGATTTTAAACTCTATTTAGCAAGGCGTTAAGCTTTTTTCCTTTTTTCTAAAATTGTTTTTAGATTTTAGCGTTGAGTGTAGTTGTTTAAATTTTTTTTATTTTCAATATGTTTTTGAGTAAACTTTCAACATCGAAAAGAAATTGTGAAGAGGATATTGCAGCTCGTGATTTAAAATTGTCTGGGAAGAGCAATACGTGTTAATACATCAAAATGCTTCCAAGCCTATTTGTTTGATATGTGTAATTTGTATATAGCAGTCCCAAAAAAATTTAACTGGGACCGTCATTTCAAACTGTATAGTGATTTCAACAGCAAATTTCCAATTGGAACAAATTTGCAAATGGAATTTATCAATAGAAAAAAGAAATCTTTAGCCGGACAACAATCTTTGTTCCAGAAGAGAAATGACGAAATGGAAACAATTGTGAAGGCTTCTTATGAACTTTCTTTGTTGTTAGCCCGCATGAATAAACCATATTCTGACGGAGAGGAGATAATAAAAAAGTAGCCTTTTAATTTTCGCCCAAAATGTCAGTGATCTGAATGTCAAAAATATGGTTGATAAAATAGCTTTGTCTAAAAATACCATCAAGCATCATATGGATGACATGGGCCAGGATGTTGGAACACAAATTGTCTCTGGACTTCAAAATTGCAAATATTTTTCATTAACTTTGGATGAAAGCTGTGATATCACAGACACAATGCGCAGTTGAGCATCTTTGTGCGTTACACAAACAATAATTTTGAAACTGTGGAAGAACTTGATTTGCACCAACTAGCAGGTGAAGACATTTTTAAGGAACTTGAAAATGTAATTGAAGTTAACAAAGTAGAATGGACAAAATTAGACAGTGTTTGCACAGATGGAGCGCCTTGCATTTGGGTGGCAAAATAAAAAATTTTGTTGCATTGCTTGAAAATTATTTGGGAAGAAAAGTTTTCAAGTATCATTGTATTATTCACCAAGAAGCTCTTTGTGCCAAGGACTTAAACTAGTTTTTTGTTGTTAACCCCGTGGTGCGCTGTATCAACAAAATACGAGCTCGTGCTCTGAATCAATGAAGATTTTGTACACTTTTCCCTGAAGAAACGGAAGAAAATGGCGAGTTACTTCTTCATTGTAGTGTAGGCTGGTTTTCGAAAGGCATTTCACTTGCGAGATTTTGGAGTTTGAGGGATTGTGTTTTAGAATATCTGGAAGAAAACGATGAACTGCCCAGTGAATGCTCGCTCCTCAGGAGTGAAAATTGGCTGTGGGGCTTAGCTTTTCTTACCAATATAATGGAACATTTAAACAATTTAAATTTAAGATTACAAGGAAAAATTGTGTTTTTCCTACCCTAGTTGGTCATATATCTTCTTTTGTGAACAAACGTTTTTTTTTTGTCTAGATTTTGTAGAGAAAAAATTAACTCATTTCCCATTCACACATGCAGGAATTATCTGCCAAAGTTAGTATGTTCCAAACTATGATAGATTTAAAAATTTAATATCCATTTTGCAGGATTCTTTCAATGCCAGGTTTGAGGATTTTAAAGATAACAAAAATACTGAACTTTTCATTAATCCTTTTTGGATTTCTCTTCAAGATATTAATTGTTACCCACCTCAGGTACAAATTGAAATTATTGACCTACAGCACAATATTACTCTAAAAAAAATATAAGGAAATTATTTTAACCGCAAATGATCAGAATTACATCGAATTTTGGAAATTTGTGCAACCAAGCAATTTTCCAAATTTACATGATTTAGCGGTCAGAGATATTGTTGTAGGTTTGGATCAACATATGTTTGTGAAGAAATGTTTTATGTTACATGAATGTGATTAAATCAAAATATTGCTCAAAATTAACTGATATGCACCTGAAACATCTAATTATGTTAGCATCTTCATGAACTAATCCAAATATAGATGATTCAGTAAAAAAACTACAAATTCAAAAACCACATTAAGAAAGTACTGACTGCTTGATAATCATTTAAAATTAAATGTTTCAAGTTGCTTATTTTCATTTTGTATCTAAGCTAAGTGATTGATCCTCTAAAAATTTATCAACAATAAAATATATAAGTTTATACTTTTGTTTCATTAGTTATACCATTTTTTTTTTTTTTTTTTTTACATTTCACTAAATAAAACTTGCATTTTAAAACATGTTTTGGGTGTAAATAACCCATAATAAGCCTATAAGTAACATTTTTCCACTTTTGTATATTTTTTAGTTTGGTAGAGAAGTTTGAAGTGGCACGCGTAACTTTTTTTTATCAGATTGTGGCACGCTTCCCAAAAAGGTTGGCCACCCCTGAGTTAAACAGTTCATTTAAAAGTCCGAAAATTGTTCACACAAAATGTAAATTATAATTAATACTACAATCGTATAAACTCATCCATACAAATTATAGATTAAAACAAATATATCTCTTTAAATTAGATTAGATTATATAGTTTGCTTTCTCTCTAGATATTTAAATGAGGCATACAGCAAACAATTTTGTTCAGTTGCATTAATAGAATAAATGATTTAAACCAGTGGTCACTAGCCTTTAGAACTTCCTAGACAACTAATGTATATTTTATGTTGGGAGGACTAATATGATCACTATATGGTGCACCTCTATAACTATTTTGTCACTTATTTACATCTCTTTGCATTTCACTCAAAAGGAACATGATGAAAAGCAAAAACATACTGAAAGCGTAAAGCAAAAAACTGGAGTGATATGCCATCAATTTACCATGGTTAGCAAGAGTAGCTAAAAATTCATTAAACTCTCAACTCCCTAAAACATTCGATATTTCAGGGAGAATTCGTATTCGATAATACATTACTAATTTAATGAATTGTCATTATATTGTAAATAAATTCTTATAAAAATATAAATTTCCCAATTTTGGGGTAAACCATCAAAATTTTTTCAAAGACCACTGATTTAAACTGAAAAAACAGACATTACATTTCTAAAACAAAATATCCTTCAAGAAAGTGACAACTTCAATTTTTTTAAAATAAATCTATTTTACATGTCATACTTTTCAATTAGTTTGAATGTTTTTGAGCAAAATACGACTTTATTACCGTAAAATATTCTAAAATTAGAATTATTCTGAAACTCTAAAAACGTACTTTTCACTTTTATTCCACAAAAATACATGAGAAACATTTTAATGCATGCATTAATATAAAAACATATACAAATTTGTTATTTTAAAAAAAAATTTGTTCCAAGAATCGTAATTAGAATAAAATGCATGTGCAATTGATTGCATATATATTACAACTAAGAAAAAATTTTCCCCAGAAGAAATTCTATTTGGGTATTTGTCTATTATAGTAACTGTATTGGCAAAAACTGCCAGTCAAGAAATTTAATAAACTCTTGCAACTCAACCTTTTTGCTTCTTTGAAATCAGACATGATTGCCAATTGTAATTCAGCAAACTATTTTCTTTCTCTCTCCTATTTTCATCTTAATCCAAATTTATAAGACATGTTGCAGAATTTACCAACAGAAACAAAAGTAATAAAATTTCTTAGAGTAACACATTTTACCTCCCAAGTGCAAATAGTAAAAATTTCATGAACTTATAATTTGCAAGGAAAATGTATTTCTAAGAATTCTAAAGCACCAGCTTGTCTTTTATTACAGCTTAGTATACATAGTACTTAAGCTATTTAAAAATATATTGCATTGAGATTTACACCCTGAAAGATAATCGTAGAACCTCTATTAAAAACTTATAACTTTCAAAAAGAAATTAAAAACATTTATAGATTAGTACAAATATAGCAGACATATAATAAGTAACTTTTACAGATTATCCTTCAATGAAAAAGTCACCAAACTTCACTAACATGATCACTACTTAAAATTTCCATGAAGATGAATTTTGAAAAGATATATTTAATGTTAAACAAAATTATATTTCAGAATCTATCAACATATAGACAAGTGTTTTGCCATGTCTTTAAAAAAACTAAATGAAGTGTTTTACCTAAGCAAAAATTAAATTTATAATAGGTATAACAAAATAATGGCAACAAATTTCAAGGTTTTGAAACACCATTAAGATAAAGATAAGGGCCACTACTTTATTAATTTAAAAAACTGCACTATGTTTAATTTAACATTTTGAAAATCCCAATGATAATTTTTATTCTTTTTACAAGATCATTATTCAGAACCAAAGCATATACAAATTGATACTCTACATGTGTGTTTGAAATCCATTTGGATTTGATGTATAATAGCCAACAATTATTAATTGTTTTCAGTGTATTAAAGTCTAAAATAGTCATAAAATGCTTTCAAATCAGTTTAATCATCTTGAACCATACTTACAATAAAGTATTTAGTTCTGATTTAAAAATAAATTTTATTAACTCACTGTATCAGGATCTTGACTTCCATCCACTTTCAAAACCATACCTTGTTCGCTAAACTGATTCACGATAGGTAAAGTGTCTTCATGAAATGTTTGAAATCTGAAAAATATTTTGTTTGATTAAAGAGATAAATAACAGGAAGACTACACACACAAAAAAAAATTTTAATGCAATAATTCAATATATATTCAACAACAAAAATCAATAATACAAAATATTCAAAAGCAAAAAAAAGATTAACAAACCCTAAAAATACAAAGTAAAATTGGACCTCGATTTAACGAATTCATCAGGACCAAACATTTTGTTCATTAATTCAGAGTTATTCATAATATTGGGGTCCAAACAAAATGCAAATTTTTTTCACTTTCCTATTGGAAAATATTCATGGTTAGCTGTTGAATAAAAAGTGCATAATTTCTAAAATTACTTTTAGTGAAAGTTAATTATTACACACTAGTTAATTGGAAATTTTAAAATAATGATTGATAGATATTTCACAATTTTTTTGACACCTGACACAAAAGAATTCTTTTTTGACTTTACACAAAGTAGAAAATACTGCATGATTTACATCCTTCTGCATAAGGTATGTTTTCAGTTTCCAAATAATGTAAAGCATTAGAAAATGTGTTTTGAAGAGTTTCATTATCAATTTCTTCATCCGAATCGCTATTCAATGGCTCTGAAAATAAATAGCAACAATTTCATCAATTTCAGTTGCACAGATAGGCAGTCTGTCACCAAATATAACAATCATTAAAATCTTACAATATTCCCTCTGTTATAGAGTGGGGCGAGATAAAAAAAGAATTTTTTCTATTCAAAACTCACATGATAGGTTATACTTGTGACTCACCTTCAAAAATCTAATAATAGTCTGTATCCTTTCATATCAAACTTACAAGAAAAGTACCTTTCTGTTCAGGACAAAAAAGATATGTCATTTAAAGAAATTCAATTTTTTTTTTCTAATAGAGATTATAAAAAAATTTTCAACTGTTAAAAAATTTAATTAATTCAGGGTTTTTACCTTCATTTTGAGTTGGGAAGGAAAAAAGAACATTAAATCACAAAATTCGTTAAATAGGGGTTCAGTAAATCTAAGTCCAACTGTATATATAAAATAAGTTACAATAAATAGTCATTTAAATATTTAATTAACTAAACTGTAAGCAACAGAAGAGTTAAAGGAGTAATATAATAAAATTAAAATTCTAAATAGAAGCACTTCTCACAGACATCCCCAACCTAAAAAAACTATCCACATTAAGAATACTATTTTGGAAAGTATTTAAAAAGCTACTTCAATTTATCAATATTTAAATAACATATTATATGTAACCAATCGAGAAAATTGTGCTTTTTTTTCACAATGCAGGATACCTTATAATAAAATTGAATTGCTGGAAAAATATTTTATGAAACATATATAGAGCACAACTTGGAGAAAAGGGTGGGGGACCTCTAACTCTTCCAACCCAATAAAACAAGAGTTAATAAAGTTTACAAATATAATGAAATCTTTGATAATTATACGGACAGGTACAAAAATAAACACATTCTATCTTTGCCCATCATAATCAAAGTAAATAAAAATTCTGAAAATTACATTGATTTAACCATTTACCAGCTGAAAAGAAAGAAGAAATGTGCATGAAAAATTTTGTATAAATTTGCAATTTTTTAATAAAAACTTTAAAAAATGAATTTATTTTTAATTTTTAGATAAAAATTTTCTCAGTGAATTATATTTACCAGAAACTTGAAATTAGCAATAATAAAAATAGATTTTAAGTGTCCCCCAGAATTAGATAAAAATAATCCAAAAAATACATAAAAGAAATTTTATAAATTACTCATATAATTTTATTTTAGATTAAACTATATATTCTTTTCAATAATGTGATAAATCAAAATTTCTTCACAGATTCCAAAAGTAGACAAATTAACTGAACTATGTCATATTTTTGATTCACAAGAAATACATTTAAAATTCAATATATCTAACATGGGAGAAAAAAAATTCTGCATTCCGTAAAAAAAATTGATAGACATTTTATAATCCTGATTAGGATTTTCTTAAATTAGAAACATGTACAATTCACTTTTTGAAAGATAATAACCAAGCCCCAATAAATTTAAAAAATCAAATTTAATGCATTAAAAAAATACATGCACAATAAAAAAAAATTTTCAATTCAGCATCCCAAATGAGGTTAGTTATAAAAATATAACATTTCTAAAAATCCTACATAAAAAATTTACTCAGATTTCCTAATTATGATACTATAAAAAAGTAAAATTTTCTTTATTGCATCACAAAAGAATTTAAACTTGCATATTCAAGGGGATATATTAAGCTTACCAGAAAGCTCTAACATTTTTAGAATAAAAGAGAATAAATTTTTTCATACCTTAAAATAAGTTTACTGAACAATATAATATTATATATAACATCTTGCCAACAAGATGAGAATTTATTCATTTTTAAAAAGTGCTTTATCCCTAAAGGCAAAAAATTGAATCAGTGCTTGTTTGATATCTTCTCAGTCTTTGTAATTTTTGCCCTACAAAAAATTTTGTATGAACAGAAACAAGTGCTAAACTGAGAGTGCTAGGTATAAGGAGTATGGTGCATGTGACAGAATTTCCCAATTTAGCTCAGCGAATTTCCGACAATTCCCCAAATTAGCTTGAGGCCTTGCATTATTATGAAGTAGTACCCTTCCTATTGCACATCTCTATCCTCTTTTCTTAGAGTGCTGTTTTTAAATTATCCAATTGCTTACAGTACCTCGCTGAATCTAGCCTTTTGTTTAATTTCAACTACTCAAAAAGTATTGCTCCTCGAATGTCCTATCATACACACAACATGCTCTTACTTAAACTCAACTACAGTTGAGAGGTGGAGGGGCAGGCGTTCCGGATATTCCCTTTACTTCACAATGCTTTCATAGGTAATCCATTTTTTATACCCAGTTATCATCCAGTCTAAGAAGGTTCAATTTTGTTCTATAAAAACATGTGAATATGACATGATTACCCAAATTCTCAATGGAGCTGCATTTATTTCCGATATTTACACACTAATCCTAATTTTTGAATATGGTCCAAAATGTTTTGTTTTTGCTGAATCAAACTTTTCCACAATCTCTGGGTGTTGTCAAAAAATAATTTTGCTCTAAGAGAGAGCCACTTATCCAAAAGTCAAAATCATCTACTTGAAATTTTTTCAAACCATTTTCTACATACTCTATCAGAAACTGTGCCTTCCCTAAGCATTCCCAATACATTTATATACAATTCTGTAGCACTTTTTCCTTGTTAGAATTCATACAAAATGCAGTGGCATAAACAAACTTCATCGATAACTATGGATACACAATTGCATCTCACTTAATACAAACAAGGGAATCTTCTTAGTTTTAGTCCATTTGTTAAGTCATTATGTATATATTGAGTGATAAAAAGATAGCCAAATATGAAATTAATATATGCATACTTGTTGTAACTGGAACGGACAGAACTTTACAATACACCTAATATATTCAAAAAAAGGGAAAAAAGCATAACAAACTTATATAAAAAAGATTTTAAAGTGGCAACAGAATCAATAAACCATTTACCTCTTCCTTAAGCTTTCAATGTTATCATCAGAACGACCACTACCTTCAGCACCTCTCTTTAAACATCTCTCTATACAAGCCTATATACAATAAATGAGAATAATAATAAATTTCATCCCAGTAAACTGGAATTTATTTCAGTATTTAATAGATACAATGGGTAATTTAACATTTGTATTTTGTTAGTTTTTAAAAATAATGTCACTAATATTACAGTTGTGGTAAATCTCTTTAGAAATATATCTATGCCTTTGAAAATGTACAGACCATAAATAATCAAGCCATAATTAATTATTATAACACACATAATATAAAATTTCATAATTATACTATACATGTTCATTACAATGGAATATAAAATGAAATTTAACATGTTACCCTGCTACATTTTAAAATTCTGACAGAATTTAAAACTTAGTCTATTTTTGATCAAAATATATTTATGTATGCTGTGATTGCTACCATATTACTTTTAATTTCAAGTCAAACTAAAAAAATTAAAAAGCAAATAAGAATATAACCTCCTTGTTTCCAAAAATAATTTTTTTAAAAATCTTCTAAAATCCTAAGGTTTCAAAAATCAACAACTCACCAGATTTAAATGTGGAAAAAATGTTTGGGGTACAGTAGTACAAGTGATGTTAGATTATTTGAGATACAAAAAAGCTATGAAAAATTTGATACCTTGAAAGAAAAGGAAGCACAAAATATTAATTTTCACACTTTGATGATATAGAGTAAAAGTATTTTTAATCAATATAGCAGTTGTCTCCTCGAAATGTATGAGAGCCTGAGCTTAATGTGCAGCACATTTTCAGACAGAAAAATATCTGAACTTTCATGAAAATTTGCAATGTTGTAATTCATATACCTGTTTATAATATAGCATTTATAAAATTTCAAAATATTCCATACATAATTTTTTCTTTTAATACGTAAAAGAATAGCTCATTTAGAATGACAGTATAGAAGGAAAAAATGAGCAGACTCAAATAAAAATGAGGTGTATGATAAAATAAGCTATTCTCCAAAGAATAGTAAAGCCAGAATATAATCTGTTCAGTTTTTGTGTATCTGAAAAAATATTCCAAATTATGGTCCTATATTTTAACACTTTTGCAGACAGCCATAATGTTTTTTTTTGTTGCTCACAACAATAGTGAATTTGAACAATTTTACTTTTCTATTAAAGGAAAAACTGGAAGACTCGGATACATAAAACACAAAAAATGAGCAATGCACTGAACATGAAAGAAACAAAATGTTTGAAACATAGAAAGATTTCTTACTTCTTCAGAACAATCAATAAACAAAATAAATCTGACATCAGCCTTATTGCCCATCTCTTTATTCCAGCCTTCTAGATTATCCTTGTTGCGTGGGAAACCATCAATCAAAAATTTGTTGCTTGATGCAGCTTTCATTGCCTAACAAAAAAAATTAAATATTATGAAATAATGACAGATTTGCAAAAAGATTATCCAAAACATACTTTGTACTTGTCAGCTAAGACCAGTAGTATAAGGGGAAATATTAGGGTCCCCACCTGCAAAGTCAGGTTTTGTCTTTAATATTTTATAAATTGGTGAAATATGTACTTAGAATTAGTCATGCTTTAGGACCCCTAGAAACCTGTCCCTCCCACGATGCAGGGATTGCAGCAGTGTACATTATGCAACTGACTAAGACAGCTTATTTTTAATAAATTTAAAATATAAAATTGTAATTTAAGAGTTTCTTTCAAAGAATATAACAGTTTTCCAATTTATGTTACCTTTCACTGAAAAAAGTTAATTCACTTACGAAATTCATATTATTTCTGAACAATTATTTCGCATATTCAATATAAATTTCATTACCTTGTATTTAAACCACAGAGATAAATAGAAAAGAATCAAACTACTTATTTTACATCAGTTTATCTTAACAGTAATAATTCAGCAAGTATCATTAAAATTTTGCAATAAAATACTAAATGTCACAATGAAATTCTTGTATAAAATGCATAGTAGCTAATATACATCAGAAAATTTTTTTAGGAAAGAATTTATTTAATCTACGTAGGGAAATTCAACAGACTTCCAATCTTTAAAACACATTTTGACTTCTCTGTATACAGAAAAGTACTAAACATTGCCATAGATCTGAACCTGAATGTTGTAGTTAAAATAAGATTTTTCTTTTATTTCATGATGAAAACCTAAATAGTTTTTAATTTAAAACCTGTTCATATATTTCATATTTCTAGTCAAATTAACCTGAAAACTTCAACATATTAATAAGCTATTCAAGATTATTAGGAAAACACTTTACCTCTTCGATAAGTCGACAAGTGATTTCAACAGGCACAATGGTTCCATTGCGAATATGATTTTCGATAAGTTCTCCATATTGGGACCCAGGAGTATTCCTTTCAGCTCTTAGTAGATCTCCAGCAGATAAATGGACAAAACCAAAATTCTAGAATAAAAATAAATTATCAAAGATCTTATAAATCAAAAACAATGAAAACTTGCAAAATTTAAGAAAAAACTACATAAAACTTGTGATTTTTAATGAATACTTTAATATATACCTACACAAAATATAATTATATGTACCTAAATGATAAAAAATGATCTTGCAATTAAAATAAAATCCCATCAGCAGTAAATCTAGTTAAGTTTCCAAAAATAATAGCATAAATGAAGGTTAAATAATAAAACGTCTTTAGAAAGATAAAACAAATCAACATTAATTTTTCAAGATATTTTAATATGTTGATTTAATATTGATTTATCGATTATTTTATATATACTGACGGATATCACAAATTTATAAGGGGTGTGACCCAATGTAATAAAGGGACACACAGAGAAGGTTAATTTGAAATCCAAGCAAAAAATACTATTGCACATATTCAATTGAAAAATTACTTTCCTTTTACTACAAATCAAAGCTGTTTTAATGTAGAAAAGAAATGTGCTTACGTCAACAATCTTCATGCATTGAGTGCCTTTTCCAGCTCCAGGAGCTCCCAATACAAAAACTACTTTAGGTTTTAAAGCCATTTTTAGTAAGTATTGAACTCCTCTAAATCTCATACATCACCTAAAAATATGAAACAGTTTAATATACAGATTATAATATAACAAGAAAAGAACTAAAAATGTGTTAACTGAAAGCAAAATTATAAACATTTTATTAATTATTATTCGCATTTTTACGAAAATACATCTCAAATCTAGGTATTAGACTATTTCAAAATTATTTGAATCAGTGGCATAATGGAGAATATTAAGGATTACCCCCCCCCCCTGCTAAGTCAGGTTTTGGGTCCCAAGCAGGGTCTTACAAAGGATTGTGCACTTAGCGTCAGTCAGGCTTTGGACCCACTAGAAGAGTCTTAAATTTGCTTCATCAGTAATATTTGAAAACATTTATTGAACACAAAAATTAAGATCAAACTATCTTACTCAGATAAAATTAGAAAAACTCGTTTTGGGGACACAATTTACTTACATTTATACTACAAAATTACTTCAAATTTACAGAGTGCCACACTGCTAGTAAGAACAAAGCTTTTTTTTACACAAATGTAAAAATTATAATTTACACTTATCACACAACAGGATCTAAATATTGGAAAGAACAATTCAACCTAATTCATACATTCAATGAGTCAAAAGCAAATGAGCATAACACACAAATCAGATATTAAGATTTAGATTTCCTCAATTAAGATTGAATAATCAAGGATATAAAAAATAATTTGAATTTAATAACGTGCAATGGCATGAAAGAAAATCATAGTCATTCACAATGAAGATGCAAGAACAGCAGAGTATATGTATATTTTATAACAAATAATATATTTCTCCTTGAAACAAATTACAAATGACCTAAGACATTACTAGCAACTTGAATTAGTGAAATGCTGTTATTGAACTGTTGCTCCAATGACCATTGAATTGTTTAATTTTAATTACATAAAAAAGATAAATTACCTTTAGAACCACGTATGCAAAAACAAACTTTTCAATTTATCAGACCGTCAATAATCCCTCAATTAATACCGGAAGCGGAAACTTTAAAAATTCAATCAATCAAGTGAAACAAAAGGTGTTGCCCAAACTGTAAAATTAATACTCCAAAAAAAGTTAAAGATAAAAAAACCTGAATCATTATGCCTCAACTACATTGATTTTTGGAGAAAAAACTAACCTAAAAACTTTGGAGACCTTAAACTAAATATACGATCTTCATTAATTACAAAAACTTGTTCCAGGTTTTTGAGAAAATTCAATATCAAGCAGAACAGATTAAATAAGAATTAAAAAACTGAAATATTCTTTAAAAGGTATTTAAGAATTTTGTAGCTCACATGTTTTCCGTATAAAAGACAGATTTCAAACAGCCTGATAGAGGAGAAATGTTTGTCGTAATTATCATCAAATCTAGATCTCAAATGTACCTAATCAATAGCATAGACTTTTTAAAATAGCTAGACTTAATGGGGTTCATCTCCCCCATAGACCAATTGACTGAAAAAATGTCTATAGCTTTTTTTATTTTTAGCATACAAAAACTTATATATCTGCTTCGCTTTCACCAATAACCCTTCCCATAAAAGAAGCATGTATATGCCCCTGTGTTATAACGTGCTTAAATTTTGACGAAATGGCTGCAACCAACGTTTCTTTTTTATAGCAAAGATGAAAGAAGTCTTCCCAAATAACTCTATGCTGATCAAAAGCTGCCTGAAGCCTTCTTTAACTTCATAAACATTTTTTTTTAATTTAACATCTTTTTACAAAAATTTCATTACATTATTTCTTGAAACAATAATTAATTCAAAAAATTTTCCTAAGAAATTTTTTTCTTATTTAAGCATTTATGACATTGACTTTGACGGACATACAAATTTTTCCTTGGCACGGAAAATTTTGGTTCTAAAAATAAAAGTTTTAAAATAAAGTGACTTAATATTAGAGAAAGTCTTTAAAACAACGAACGGAAATGACTTGGGTTGGAGATTCTTCGTGTTGGGTAGAAACAGAACGTTGGAAGTTTTCACAATGCATCAAACTAATCTAAAATAACATAATATTTTTATTTATTTATTTTTATGCAACTGATAATACTGAAACATAGTAAGAGCAATTACAACAGGTATGGGTATTAAGTCAATCGCGATCGACCAGTGGACCACCAAGTCATTTTGTGGCGACCGCATTTACTACAGTCGGTCGAATAAATAGTTGAGCACCGTGACCCTTTCAAAAAATGATTGAAAATGGAAAACGACCCTTTTTGAAAGGATCCTCGGCTCTTTTTGTATGTCCCTTACGTTGTGTTTAAGGTCCAACGGCTCTTTTTGTCGAATCCCCTTGTAGAATCCCCTTTTCACCTCCCCTCCTGTTGTGTTTTAGGTCCAACGGCTCTTTTTGAATACATCCTGTCCCTTTTTCCCCTACCCCGCGTTGAGCGTCTCCCTCCCACGGCTCTTTTTCACTATCCTGTTTCAAGTCGAAATCCACCTTAGAATGGCTCTTTTTGTATGAATTTTGTCCCCTTTTCATCTACTTTTTACCCTCATGTTGCATTTTATGCTCAAATCAAAGTATCCACTCAAAGTGTCCCTGATTTCACTTCAATATCCATATCGAAAAATTTTCAAATTCCTCCGAAAAATATTTCTGATGGGCGCGAGAAAATTTTTCAGCCCATCCCAGACAAATGAGTTAAAACGGGGGGTGATCCACAAATGAAATGGAGACATGTCAGGGGGCGATCCACAAATGAAATGGAGATGCTTCAAGCTTGGTGTGTCTTGAAAGCAGCGACCCATGAAAGGTAAACAATGCAACGTTGGTATGTCGAGAAAACGAGGAGAATCATTCCATTGCCATCTCACGATATAAAGCCTTCCAATCTTGGCGTGTCAAGGAAACACGGAGGTCTCAACTTACAGCCAGCAGGCGAGTCCAATTTTTTGAGTCAAGTTTTTAAAAAGATGCATTCCAATCTTGTTGGATAATGTGGCCCGAAAAAAGGGGGACCCAGTCGACATGCGACTCGGTCCCCCAATTTTCGGATTTTTGAAGATTTTGGCTAAAAACATTTACCGATAAGACTGCCAGAATCTGGGAATTTTCAACATCACGTTAAATCCTGACAGTCTTAACGAAAAACATTTAGCATTTACCTGTTGCCATGAAAATTCTTTTTCCGTCAAAACTGCCAGATTTGGAATATTCAATATAAACCCAAACCTGACAGCTTTAACCAAAAACAAATTTCTAAACTCTTGACTGCATTCAGAAGCACTCTGATTTCTGGCTGCTAGCTGCTCGCCTTTTATATGTTCTAGTGGGGTCACGTGAAATGATTTCTATTGGTTGACGCTTTTCAACCTTGAAACTAATCTTTAACGTATCTTTTTGCAACTTTTTAGTACAAGTTTTAAAAGAGAAGCCCTCCAACGTTGGCACCTTCCTTACCCCAAAAAAGGGGGACCGAGTCGACTCTTTTGTCGACTCGGTCCCCCTTTTTCTGGGCCCATGGGCATTTTTACAGTTCAATATTTACAGTTTAGTCCAATATTTACAGTTCAAATATCAATTTTTCTCACTTACTCTACAAAATCAGCCATCCTGAACAATCCATTGAGTCTGGACAACTAATGGAATTTGACGAATCCTCTGATTCCGTGGAATCACCTGTTGCACCTGAACCAATTGTTTCTTCACCTGCGCCGAAGGTAGCTTCACCTATTCGGAAGGTAGCTTCACCTGTGCACAAAGTAACTTCACCAGTGTGGAAGACAGATTCACTTGTGCACAAGATAGATTCACCTATGAGGAAAATAGATCCATCAAAGCGGAAGATGGATTCCTCAAAGCAAAAGATGGATTCGTCAAAGCAAAAGATGGATTCCTCAAAGCGAAAGATGGATTCCTCAAAGCGAAAGATGGATTCACCAAAGCGAAGGGCAAATTCACCAAAGCGAAGGGCAGATTCACCAAAGCGAAAGATAGATTCCCCAAAGCGAAAGAGGGATTCACCTGAGAGAAAAGTAGCTTCCATCATTCAACGAGATTCTCGACATTCTTCTCGACGAAACCAGAATGGGCCCCGAGATCCTAGGTTGTATCGCAGACGCAATTTCCGACCCTCGTATCGCAGAAATGATTTTAGACCCAGGCGACTCCCGTATGCCCATCGATTGATTCCTATTTCTCAAGTTTCGGCTCAAGTGTTTTTCCACAGCCAAGGTTTGGCCGTGTTGTGTCTCCGAGACAAGGGGTTCACGCTCACCAACGGTGTCGTCTGGTATGCCTTGGATCGGGAATGTCCCAACGAGCTGTTTAAATATTTACATTACCTCAATGTCGGTACCATTTGTGTGACGGATCAACAATCCAAGCTCAAATTTAAGGAAATTCAAGCGAGTTGGAGCTCTTCGAGTCCTTTTAGAAGGATCCCCGTGATGCTGTTAAATTCCAACGGACGAGACATGGGGGAATGTCCCTTTTGTAACGAGACACAATGTCATCGTTGGAGTGCCGTGCAAGGTATGTGCGCCATTCTGCATCAAACCCATCAATCCCATTTTTCATTCGTGAGCAAGATTGGTGACCGCAAGCTCCGCCCACATCCTGTCTGAAACGTATAAAAGGAGAGCTCGTTTGGACGCTTTAAATCAGTTGCCTCTCGACTCGCCAGCAGCATGGACGCAATCGATGCCTTCCCAGAGCACCTATCCACCATCGTAGTGCCTGTGACGCTGCTCGAGAAAACCGAAACGTTGGAATATGCAGCTCGACAGGGCCTCGTCAAAGCGTTCATCCTATATCAGGAGATTGCCGCGAAACGTGTGTTTGTCATGTTTTGTCACGATAGTTGGCATTACAAACGAGCTCATTTGGACCATTTCAAGCGGGCCGTGTTGGCGACGAGGATCCAAAATCCCTTTGAACCGGACGAGATGACGTGGGAAAAGGTGTCTCAATGCTTGTTGGGAAATTCCGATCGACCGCTCAAGAATACGGACAAACGGATGGGATTCATGTACCAAAACATGTTTATCGATAGAATCAGTCAATAGGTATCTCATGATATGGATATTGTTTCAATGTTGGATAAAATCAGCCAATAGGTATCTCATGATATGGATATTGTTTCAATGTTGGATCAGTAATCCAATATAGATGCCTCATGATATGGATATTGTTTCAATGTTGGAGAGTATCAGCCAATAGGAATAGATTCACGTGACCCTAAAGAGTATAAAAGGCAAGCCATCAGCAGCCAGAGACATTCTCTCTCAGAGTTCTCTCAAAACAACATGTCTCATCTAGCCTTCTTCCGTCATGCCAACGTATTTCACCGTGGAGGCAAGCCTGTGCCCATCGAATTGTCCATTGCCACGATTCCGGTGGATGGAAAGGATCCGGAAGTGATTTGCATTACGGTGGATCATTCCAACCTGATCACCACCTCGAAAGACTGTCGGGCCAACCGTTACATTAACGAGCGCCTCAGTCTGAAGAGCCACATCCCTGGATCCGTGCCACTGGAATACCTGTCCTTTTGCGTCAGGGGTAAAGTTTGTCACCAGGCGCAAGGAAATCAAGGCCTCATTGTTGTCAAAGGGTTGGACCAGCGCAAAATTTTTGAGCAGCTGGGGATCTTTACCATAAACTTGGAAACTCTACCAAAATTCCAGGATTTGAACGATCGTACTCTACCAGATCACCTGCACAATGAGGTGCACGAATATTACGACATTTCAGAGTGCACCTGCAAAACTTTAACAAGCTGCAGGCCGAATACAACCGACAAATTGCTGGTTTGGTAGAGTGAGTGTGAAAAATTGAAATTTGAACTGTAAATATTGAACTGTAAATATTGTACTAAACTGTAAATATTGAACTGTAAAAAATGCCCATGGTCCCAAAAAAAGGGGAACCGAGTCGACACAAGAGTCGACTCGGTCCCCCTTTTTTGGGGTAAGGAAGGTGCCAACGTTGGAGGGCTTCTCTTTTAAAACTTGTACTAAAAAGTTGCAAAAAGATACGTTAAAGATTAGTTTCAAGGTTGAAAAGCGTCAACCAATAGAAATCATTTCACGTGACCCCACTAGAACATATAAAAGGCGAGCAGCTAGCAGCCAGAAATCAGAGTGCTTCTGAATGCAGTCAAGAGTTTAGAAATTTGTTTTTGGTTAAAGCTGTCAGGTTTGGGTTTATATTGAATATTCCAAATCTGGCAGTTTTGACGGAAAAAGAATTTTCATGGCAACAGGTAAATGCTAAATGTTTTTCGTTAAGACTGTCAGGATTTGGCGTAATGTTGAAAATTTCCAGATTCTGGCAGTCTTATCGGTGAATAATTTTAGCCAAAATCTTCAAAAATCTTAAAATGGGGGATCGAGTCGCATTTCGACTGGGTCCCCCTTTTTTCGGGCCAAATTATCCACCAAGATTGGAATGCATCTTTTTAAAAACTTGACACAAAAAATTGGACTCGCCTGCTGGCTGCCAGTTGAGACCTCCGTGTTTCCTTGACACGCCAAGATTGGAATGCTTCATGTCGCGTGATGGCTCGTCTCCGGGTTTCTTCCATACCCATATTGGAATGATTCTCTGTCTTTTCTCGACATACCAACGTTGCATTGTCTACATTTCATGGGTCGCTACTTTCAAGACACACCAAGCTTGAAATGCATCCATTTCATTTGTGGATCGCCCCCTGACATGGCTCCATTTCATTTGTGAATCTCCCCCCATTTTAAATCATTCGTCTGGGATGGGCTGAAAAATTTTTTCACGCCCATCAAAAACATTTTTCGGAGGAATTTGAAAAAAGTTTGTTTGTTCAATTTCAGACAGACTTTATTTTGAGCTGAAAATGCAACATGAGGGTAAAAAGAAAAGGGACAAAATTCATACAAAAAGAGCAATCCTAAGGTGGATTTCGACTTGAAACACCACGGCGGGGGTAGGTGAAAAAGAACCATCCTAAGGTGGATGGTTACCTGAAACACAACGGGAGGGTAGGAGAAAAAGGGACAGGGTGCATTCAAAAAGAGTTGTATCATGTTGGATTTTAGACCTGAAACACAACGGGAGGGTAGGTGGAAAGGGGATTCTACAAAAAGAGCCTTGGGATTTTAGACCTGAAACACAACGGGTGGTAGGGGGACAAGATTCTTACAAAAACAACCAAGGATGGGGTTTCATTTCAAAAAAGGTCGTTTTCCATATTCAATCATTTTTTGAAAGGGTCACGGTGCTCAACTATTTATTCGAGCGACTGTATTATACACTGATGAAATAAATTAAGAAAATTTGCATATTTTATCGAATTGCATGAAAATACTGAATTGTGGGAAAAACGAATGCTTTTAGATAAAAATGCAAATCTTGTACGGCAAATACGTAAACGAACATATGTGTGTAGGCGGAGCCCGTAGAAAAAATAGAGCTAGGCATAAGCGCGTTAAGTTAAAACGTATTTCATTCACCAACCACCTCGGCGAATTTCTGAATAAACAATTAGAAAATATCATGTGGAATCATCCTTCACTTCCTCCCACACCATTAACCGGGTCCATGAATAGGTACAGGGGGTTACAAAATAATTGAAATTTTAATTCTGAGAATTCTCGGTTCTCTAAACATTCTAGTAAATTTTCATATGTATATGCCACCTTTAAAATTATTTTCCAGAGAGATTTTTTAATATTAATGATTATATATCATGTAGTAAACTTTTTTATTAAAAAAATTAATTATTTTACTTATTTTTTGGTTGAAACCAATTCATAATTTTTACAACAAATGAGCCATAGACCCTTTTTGTGTTGATTTTAAAGTACACTTTGAAATAATATAAAATAAATAATCCAATTAGACTCTTTTTCGTCTATTTGTGCTTAGTCAAATTCCAGATGGCGCTGTAGTTCTCAAACTTTGCTACATGTACCACAGGCAGAGGTGGATTAAGCGGCTGGCGGCCACCAGGGGCCACCAAGTTTATAGATTTCAGCTATAAGTTCAACGTGCAATGAAAATATCTTGTGCCGATATTGCAAACCTAATGATTACCACGGATTTCAGTCGTGTAGCAACCCTAGCCATCTTTGTTCTGTATATGTGTACAAAATTTTCGTATGCGTTTATTTGCACATATTTTGTGTTTCGAACAAACCAATACTATTCAAGTCAATCAAGTTTATTTTAGCTTACAACCGAGCTTAGTTACTCCGCGCAGATACATTTTATTTTACTAATGAAAATAAATGAAACACAAAATGAAGTTTAATGATAAAAAATATGTTTAATTCAAATCCAACTATTTGAATCTAGTTGAATTAAGACGTTAATAACAATGTTTAAATTAAATTTTTCTATGAGTTATGAACTTTTCTGGCATTCTTTCAGGTCTTCTTAATTTTGATTAACTCGTTTTGCATGACATGCCAGTTCTCTTTTCTATAAAGCTAAAATTTCTGCTAATAGGCTTTAATTTGTTCTAAAATCTTTCATTTTTTGAATTCATAGGATCATTTTTCTCTATTTGCTTTCGTATGATTGATTTTTAAGAAAACCACTCGGTTTCTAGTTTGAAAATGTTTTCCTTTGGGTGTTTCCACATTTTAGGCTTTTTAATTTATAGAAAATAAACTATAATGTAATTAAAATACAAATTTATAGTTGAAAAACAACTTTTCTCTTTTTTGAAATTGTGGCGTTTGTCAAAAAGGTTTGGGCTATCATAGAAACATTTTAATTTATTATTGTCAATATAAATATATATATGTATATTGATAATAATAAATTAGAAAAAAAATTCTTTCAAAGTTGCCTAGACTATAACTATCCAAATAATTTTATATATAAATATATGTCTTCAAAATTATAGCTATTATATTATTATTATTTAATATATTCTTTTCTTTTTAGTTTATAGTATATAATTTTCTTAATATATTCTTATATTAAGTTTAGTTACTAAAAATATATAGAGATGGCGCCATTATTCTTAGTTTTGCTGTTTTTTTTGTGCATTGAGTCAGTACACTCTTGGAATCTGTATACATTGGGTAAGATTATAGTTTCTTTGCTCATTTATATTATTATTAATTATGGTCACATTCATTATTAACGTCTTTTGCAAATATTTTTGTTTATACATATTTATATTTGTCTATTTCTCCCGGATTACTATAGTAATTTAATATTCCAATTTTTATTATATTGCTTTTATATTCACCCACGTGGGTTTTGGGCTTTTGCCTTGGTTTATATCCGGCTCTATTATGTCGAAAATTTCCGCTGCAGGAGAAGGTTGAGATCTCTCAAAACATTGTTTAATCCTGTTTCACTGTCCTAAACCAGTGACAGCTCGGGAAATCATAATAGTTTTTTCCACTCTACCTAAATTTCTCTTTTTTGGTTTGTCATGGTTCTTTCGGACTGATATTAAAATGTTTTAGGATTTATTAGTCTTCTTTTTAATTTATTTACTGCTATTATATATATATATATATATATATATAATCAAAATTTCTCTACAAGAGAGAGATGAATTAAAATGATTAATACTTAAAAGAATATCAATGGCTAGATAACAAGACAACAGAATTTAGAAGGAGATATGAAAAATTGAAATAACAGAGTAAAATATAAAAGAATGGATGCTTCAGTATTATCAACATTGCTGACTTAGGACAGCTTGTATACATAAAATTTTCTTTAAAAAAATCTTTCGGTATAAAAGTGGGGTTGAACATGTTTTTTGGCCAGGCAACCTTCCCCCTTTTTTCTGTTAATAATATCGAGCAAATACCAATTGGAAATAATATAGGAAATCTAAATCCATTATAAGGAAAAGGTAACTTACCCGAAAATTGCATACTGAAATGCAGAGCCCGCGCTACATCTGAGTACTATAAACAAGTTATTGCCAGATTCTGGACCCAAATACAATTTCAAAACAAAGCAAAGGCTGAAAAATAGCACTTAGCAAAAGTATGCAAAGAATAGAAATAATAAAATAAGAAATGTAAACATACCACCATTATCTTAGAGACTCTTAATATGGTTTAAAAGTTATAATAAATTCTAAAAAAGGAATTTTATCTAAAACTAGAAACTGGGGGTATTTAAAACTATCTAGGAAGAATAATAAATCTATAATATAAACCTTTTAGAACTATGGAAATTTAATCCTTACTATTTAGAATTTCATTATTTAAATATCTATTAATAAAATTAATTGGGTAGTTTTGAATTAAACAGTATTTAGTAAAATGTTTATAATTTTTTTTTCTGATTTATTAGAAACTAGAAATTTATTGCGTAGTGTGTAATTAAGAACAATATTTCTGAATATAGATACATGCACATTACTCTCCCAATGCGGTACTTTTATAATATTGAAATTAAAGTCTTCTCGTTTATCATAAATATTAGTAACTATTTTATAACCTTTTAATTTAATTTCTATATCAAGAAAATTTGCTTCGTAACTGTTACTATTTGTCTGTATTAAATTAAGATATTGTGGATAAAAATTAATATTAGGTATAAAGTTGTCTTGCTTGCCAAAAATGATTATATCATCTATATAACGAAAAAAGTAAAATTTTAAGTTGTCTGTGAAACTATTTTCAAAATAATGTAAATATACAAGGGGTGATCAAATGAAAAGGTACGAAACGACACGGTGGGTACAAATGTAGACTTTATTCAAAATATACACCATAGGCCTGAGCACAACAATCCCACTGATGAACAAGCCGCAGGATTCCTTGTTCCCAGAATTCCTGTGGCTGTGACGAGACCCAGTCCTTCACAGTGTCCTTGAGTACGTCGTCCGAGTTGAAGCGCTTCCCTTTCAGGTGTTTCTTCAGTGGACCAAACACATGGAAATCGTAGGGAGACATGTCCGGACTGTAGGGCGGATGGTCCAACGTCTCTCATTTGAACTTTTCCAGTTCCATTTGTGTGACTCTGGAGACGTGGGGACGCGCGTTATCATGGAACAGAACTACACCCTCCGTGAGCACCCCCGGTCTTTTGTTCTTGATGGACCTGCGTAGTTGTCGGAGTGTCTCACAGTACACATCGGAGTTAATGCTTTTTCTGTGCTCGAGGAATTCCACAAGTAGCGGACCTTGAACGTCGAAAAAGACAGTGAGCAACACCTTGCCTGCTGACTTCATGGCTCTGAACTTTTTAGGTGGAGGTGACGACGCATGCTTCCACTGCATGCTATCCCTCTTTGTCTCTGGCTCGTAGTGATGGCACCAGGTCTCATCACCTGTGACGATCCGCTTCATGAAAGCGGGGTCTTCCTGATACTGAAACAGATGTTGCGTTGCTAGTCCCATACGCAGTTTCTTTTGCTGGTCGGTGAGCTGCTTCGGAACCAAAGTGGCACACACCTTCCGAAATCGCAAACTGTCGTGAATAATTGTCCACACGGTTCGATAGCTGACATTCACCTTCAGCGCCAACATTCGCAATGTGACACGCCGATCACTTCTCACTAGGTCGTCCACATTATCGATGAGATCACTCGTGATGACAGTGTTTGCCTGGCCTGGTCTCTGGTCATCACCCACACTCTCACGGCCTGCACGAAAACGGGCACTCCATTTTTTGACAGACTTGTCAGAGACACATTTCTCCCCGTAAGCGGTCACCATCCGCCGATGAATAGCTGCCGGTTTCTCCCCTTCCGCTGTCAGAAATCGGATAACACTTCGCTGCTCCTCAATCGTCGAATTTTGCAAGTCGAACGCCATCCTGTCCTCATACGGACTGCCGCATCATTTGGACGCCGCCTTTTATAAAAACCTTTGCTCTCTCCTGCGCATGCGGGCGCCCGCGCATGATCCGATCCCAGTCAGAGCCTCCAATGGCATCCCGAGACGTCTCGCTACATTCTCCCATGGCGGAATATGCAAATATTTAACTGTTTCAATTTTATGCCGTTTCGTACTTTTTCATTTGATCACCCCTTATAAATTGGCAAGACAGTTGCTAGCTGGGCCACCTTGTGGTAGACCCTTAATTTGTTGATAATAATTACCATTATGATAAACATAATTCTCTTTTAGAACTAACCTAAGTAGAGAACCAAATCTATCATATTTGACATTTTTAAACAAATTATCTTTATGTAATTTTACTAGTGTTCTTATCATATCATCAATATTAATTGAGTTAAAAAGATCTTCAAAATCTAAACGAAATACTGAAAATATCTTTTTATCTTTAATTTGTGGAATCAGTTCTGTACTATTTTTAAGAATGGCTTAAGTTTTTAGATTATTTATTGTATCTTGTAACATTTCATGTAGAATTTTGCCTGATTTGCTGATATATGTATTAAAACCATTAGTAACTGTTCTAAACTTTACTGGATTTTTATGAAATTTAGGAGTAAGAAATACATGTGGAAATTTAAAATTATTATTAATTTGTATTTTTAATTGTTTATGAAAAGCCAAAATTCGATTATTTCAGTCATCAGAAATTGATGACCTAATAAAAGCTGTATTATTTTCAAAATGTTTGTTGAGCATTAAACTATAATTGTAACGCACGGTATAGTTCCAAGACCGAAATGTAGGTGCCGCCATTACAATATGGGCTTGGACCAGAAGTGTGACTGTACGAAACACTGCAGTACGGTCAGAGAGAGTTTGGATCTGGACAAGCGTGCGTTCCCTGTTTCGATGTCCAATCCTGGACTATGTAAACTTTACTTATTTTCACTTATTTTCTCTAAATGTTTGTCTTGTAATTGTCTAAGTGTCTGTTCTTTGTAACTGTGCTATCTTATGCCATTAAATATATTAATTTACCCCGAGATTCTATTAATTACTTTTGGTTACCAAAAGTAATGACGTAAGCGGCAGTTACATAATAGTATTTACAAATGAAGGCAAAATTTCCAGGCACTTTATCAATATAAACTATAATAAATTTATTTTGTAATTTTTTAATCTGATTTTTAATATCATTAAAAAAGATGTTATTATCTGTACTAAAGTTATATTTATTAATCTGTTCTGTAATGTTACATTTAAACTCTGTGAATGCCTCTATAGGCATACTATATTTAATAGCAATTTTGTAAATGATGCTATATATATATATAGCATAATAAATTGAAAAATAACAAGAATAAACTATCAACTTATGAGGGATCGATACGCGTCTATAACTAGCCCCTTGGGGATTTTTCTGGTGAAAAACCTTTATCAACTAACTTTCACCGACTGAAGAAAGCGTGATTATGCAAATTAAGCATATTATATAAATTCTGTATTCGCGAGTTTTACGAGTTAGTTGGTCAGTGGAGGATCGTGTAATTATAAAGTACAGGTCTGAGTTTATCAATTGAAGAAGTCTAACAGAGGATCACTCGACGGTGATTAAATCCGGATAAGGATTGCATTCAAGGCCTCAACTGGAGGACTCAATTTCATAAAAGTACAGGTATCGTGATCCTTGTTTAAATAGAAGTTTAGCTTATTAGTGCGCGCGACGTATTTGATATTGAGCTTGTATAGGTTATCGTGGAATCAATTGAGGCCCCAGGCTAACGAGTCTCACCTTCGCTCTCTGCTATCTGATCATTTATCTTAATCAGATTATTACTGTGCTTGCTTGATATTTTGGTGACAATAAAATAACTAGAGTGAATCATGTCTACTGATTATTCAGTTTCTCCCACGCATCTAGTCAGGTCCGAGAGTAGACAAGGGGGATTAGAGGGAAGCAGGAACCGAAGAGCATTACACATTTACAAATATTTTTGTTTTGTAGGGTGGAAACTACGTTTAATTATTTTTTCCCCTTGCAATGCCCAAAATCATTGGATTCCCCTTTTCATGTCTACAACTGTGAAAGACGAACTCGTGGCTGACGTAATTTTAGTCAACTCAGGTGTTCGAGTCGTAAGATATTTTTATATACCCGCTGAGTGATTTAGTTGAAATGATAGTTTTTTATATAAATAATTTAGATCGCTTTTCTATTCTTATATTGCTTTCCTCGCTCTTTTTTAAACCGTAGTAAGTGATGTGAAGTTTTTTATTTGATTTATTTATCATTTATTTTATTTTTTGTAAAAGCCTTCATTTTTAAACATGACCAAGAAATTAGTAAATTAAATGATTCTTTTTTCTCACTTCCCCCTCCATGGTTTTTCTTTTAAATATAAGTACAATAAATTTTTCAATAATTATTTTTCTTTTGCTTATTTCTACCCACAAGTTTACTGTTATTTACCACAATAGGTGATTTGACAGCAAAAAATATTTATTGCGTTATAAGATCTAGTTTGTCCAGAAGGCTTGGTGTAGGTATGCATTCAACACACTGCATACATTTGTAACACATATCTGCGCAAAGATTGATAAATAGTAATATAAATTAAAATTAAATGTAAAAAATTAAAATTTCAATCAATTACGTTGGAAATACCATTTTTTGTAAAGACTGACTATTTTACAACAACTCCCTTTGAAGTTACTTTAAAACTATTGGCTTCGGATTTCTTAATTTTGAGCTTAGGTCAAGTGACGAAGACGCACCTGAGCTGGCACTCCACTCTACAAACTTGCATACTTCGTCGAGTATTTTGAGCCTTGACAGACAGAGTGCCTTCTACATGGTGGGCTTTCAGTGGCATTAGGGCTCGAACTCGTGAAGAGCCGGGCCCAATTTCGTGACCATAAACAACGTCAGTGACGCCGCATGAAAATCGTGTATAAAATGAGTTGCAGACAAAGAGGAAACAGATAAGTCAGAAATTGTGGCATGTTGACTTTACCAGAAAAAGCACTTTTTTTGTAACACCATCAGAATGGAGAATTTTTTACGATCTTATTGCCAAAAGAAAGCACGCACATCGTTTGGTGAGAATCCCGTGGTGAGATGACACATACGTCATACTTTGCCTCCCGGGTCCCCAGAACACAATCCATGTGATTATTGGTTGTTGGGTTACCTGAAGTTTCCAGTCTACCACAATTTGCTGACCTCATTAGGGCTGCTAAAAGAAAACATTTGATGGCAATTTCTTACCATAACTACAGATATGCTGTACAGTGTTGTTCTTAGCTTTGTCTCCTCGACTGCAGGGGACTAGGAGCACCTTTCACACTCGATGGTTACATCCGAACCGAGTTTATTACCCACTATTTACGATGAAGGGGAGCCACTCTCCCCTCCACTACATTTTGTGATTTTTTTCAATGAGAATAAATCTAAAAAGAAAAGAGCGTGCAGCAGCACCTCTTTCTGCAAGTCATAAACAACAAAGAACAGGAATAAGAGCCGACTGGACCGAAAAGGGTTCCTCTTTCGCCCCAGTCGTCTAACGTATGCACTTAAGACACTAAGATGACCGTTTCAAATCCTCCTGTCCCAAGCAGCAGTCAAGGGCACTATGGATCATCCTCCCCTCCATCCCCAACTGCTTCCTCAGTGGTGAGATACACCATCTCAACAAGAGATTGTCCACAACATCAACGGAAAAGCATTCCAATGGCACTCAAATCTACTGGAAATGTATAACTATTGCAGTTATGGCTAGAAAAGCAACCTCCTCTCAGTATCATTCAGAAAGTCAAACAAAAAAAAATCTTCTTTAGGAATGGAGTATGCAGCGGTGTCTCCTTCGGCATTCCCAAACAACACATAGGACGGGAATAAAAGCCTTACCCTAAAAACACTTAAAAGGACCTTAATGACTGGCGTAATTCCTCCCAGTCACCTAAGGCAGGCACGGAGTTGTAGTGGACCACTAGGTTGGTTGTTCAAATAAACACCTCTGGCAAAGTTTCTTCAAGCGGATGAGGAGAGATTTGGAAAATTATAATCTTTCTTTGACAATTTGTCAAGCATTTCATTGCCGTAAGAAAGTTTCCGTCGGAAAATGGATATCAAACTACAGTGTTATAGGTTTCTGCTTATGTTAGGAGGAAGATGCAAAAGGATTTTGTCACCAAAGAGAAATCGTTTGTCAAGATGTTGGAGTGACTAAGGCTGTCGGAAAGAATCCAGGGATCCTTACAGTTCTTCTCGATTAGGATAGACACAGGTCCCACATCAATTGCTACTTGCTTCTGAATACAGAATAGATAAGTTCTGATTATATTTCTTAAGAGTCACTTTTTCCTCGGGAAGAGGGGTAAGAGTGATTCAACGTAGATGCCACTACCTGTTGTGGGTCAGTTGTTTTAATGTCATCAATTTAAATCTCAATGGTATTACAAGGGTTGTTGTTAATGACCTTCAGTACTAATTTTCTCTCAGTAAAATTGTCTAAATTCAGTACTAAAATTGAGACAAAATCTTTCATCAGGAAAAGTAAGGTTACAGGGGAAGTGAACCCAGGAGATATTGGCTCCATCAGAAGCAAGAATGGATGCCAAAGGGGAAAAAATCCAGATTCTTTACCTAATTGTGACAAAACCTGGGATTTCGATATGTTTTCTTCATTAAAAGTAACAATGATTTCATATATACTGGTTCCCAGTGTCTGAAATTGAACAAAAACCCTTTTTGGGTACTCTTGTCCACAGTTTGATATAATTATCAAATTAGAAAGCTGAACATTTATAGCATTAATAACCAGTGTTCATTTAAAAGCTGAAGTAAATTTTTCAAAAGGAGAGAGAGACTCGCGCTTTTACTTTTAATATGAATATTTTTTAAGAAAATATTTAAAATACTTTTAATAGACATTGCAGAAAAAAAATAAAAGTCAAAAGAAGCAGAATCACTTCAAATTTACAAAGCAGCTAAAATCAAAAAATGGGTTTGAGGGTCAAAAAACAATCACTTATTACCTAAATGTTTTCGTACTAAAATGAATCTTGTCCACATTCAAGGTGAAAAAAATTAAGTCGTTGTGATGAAAACCAGTCTTTTGATCTATTAATGGAGTGAATTGTTTACTACTAGAGTAATCCTCTATATTCACGCAGGAGTTCGTTGGAGGGAAAATATCCATTTCGGGGGTTGACAACCCTAATAAGGAAAACACACTACCATCCGGAATTCATTTTTTGTACTGCTGCCGTTCGCTGCAGATCATTTCTGACAAAGCGAATTTTTCATTCATCGGATTTTGCAATGTCGTCTTCGGAGCAGCATATAACATCAAATTCTGTGCTTTGAACGAGAAAACATCTTCTGAGACGTTCGAGATGCTGAATAAAGCATACGGAAACGATTCCAGCACTAGAGAATTTTTACCTGTTTCCACGGCTGCAAATGAGATTAAAGGAACATCGTTTTGTGGATTCAGGTAAGAGGATCCAAAATTCGACGAAACAGCTGAAGGACCTCTCAAAAAATGGATTCCAGGAATGTTTTGAACAGTTATACGAACGCTGGAATAAGTGTGTGGATGCAGGAAGGCAGTTCTTTGGAGGCCAATAAGATTAAATTATTGTTCTATTTTTTAATAATTGGTAATTGACCTATTCCGGGAACTTTTTGACCCCACCTTGTACATTAAATATGGGCATGTTTATTCGTTAAAATTAGTTTAGTGCAACCAGTATCCGATGCTTTTTATGAATAAATTCTTTTGAAGAGTGCAAATTTAAATTGCCCGGCCTTTCCCGTCAAAATGAAGTAAAAATAACTTTTTTCCATGAAACAATGATAATGTTCCTTACGTGACATTAAACAAATTCGAATTCCTAAACATAAAATAATGCAGTCACTATGCGACTGTACCATCATTTTTACTTTACACTTCATCTCAGTATAATTATAGTGGTGCGCGGATGAGTGAGTGTATCAATTACCTATCTCACTATAAAGCAACACGAGGGTGACGTAATTTTGAACCACGCTCTAGTACCGAGGATGACACCTAAGCTAGCTCCTCCCTTTCCTAACTATTTCACCACACCAACGAGAGGACAGTGAATTTTGACAAATTTAACGAGCATCGGTCTTCTTCTTCAGTGGCACTACCAGGGGCGCAGCTACCACCGCTGTAACAATGATAAGCCTACCCTAAGCTGCCGCCGCCCCAACATGGGGAAGTAAAAAACGTAAAATGTTAACTCCCCCCCCCCTCAAAGAGTCTCCAAAGAATTTTGATACATGACTAGCCCCGTCAGGGGGCACGAGGCTCGAACTCATGACTTGCCGGGTCCGTGGAGAAAAAAATTTGAATCCTGTAAAATTTTGGTATTTTCTCAAAAAATCCCTGATTATTTAAACATCTGTAGCTGTTTTATTTAACCAATTAAAATAAATTATATAGATTTGAAATAAAAAATCCTTCAATGCAATTCCTTTAAAAAACTGAAAATTTTATCCTCTCAACACTTCTGAATGTAATTTTAAAAAAACGTATCATGGCTCAGATAATGATAAAATACTTTCGATATTGAAATCACTAGTGAAAACGAAACACAGTTTCAATGATAGATACAAGATAACGTCAATCAACACAGAGAATGATAAAAAAGAGTTCCTGCTGAATTTCGAAAGGCGGGATAACGAAAATATTTTATCAGCTTTTAGCCTCGGTCGCGAAAACTCAGCATGGAATCCATTGATCTTTCAACAAACTTAATAGAGATCAAAGGGGGGTTGTTTCAGCTGATGAATTAAAATATCCCAAAGAGCTCCTTCGTTTCAAAGTGTTTGCTGTTATAATCCAACGGCCTTTACCCCAATTACACGTTTTATTTAGGAAGCAACAAGCATTTCAAAGTTCCAACGCTATATAAAAACAATTTCATTCATCCCGCCCAACCTTCCGGAAACAATATGCTACAAAAAAGATATATGCCTATAGGACGGAATATTGAGGATTGTGAAATAAAGCTGGTTTATAATATTGTGTGAAAAGAATTAGCTAACCCAAGGATCGGTAACCTTTTAGCTGTGGGTATGTCAATAGGATTCAGCGTACTACACAGTAGGACATTTTTTTTAAGCAATTCGATTCCCTCGATTACGCATGCAGAGTTAAAGAATAGAGGTCAATAATATAGATTTATAGTTTTATTATATACTAACTTTGTATCATTCAAAGATAAATATCATAACTTTTAACTTAAAAATAAACATCATTAAATATAACTATTTCTTTAACAAACATTTAAATTGTACATATATTATGTATTTTTAAACATATTTATTAAAATAAGGAATAGACAACGTAAAATATAAGCGTTTCCCTTCAATACAGTTAAATAAAAAGATGTTGCCCATTCGGTATAGTGATTAGCGACTCTAACAGCTGTGTCGTTATTCCTGGGTTCGAGCCCCGGAGAAGGCATGGAAGTTTGTAAATGTATAGGGCCTTTGGGCATGGAGGTACTCGGCCATAGGGCCGAAAGTCCTCTCGTGGGGTTGGTGGAAGAAGGAGAGATGTGGGAGGCCCCTGACCCTTCCAGATTGTTCTCCCTTAAAATTGGGGTGGAATCCTTCAGTATTTTTCGATTGATGATAATCCGATATATATATATATATATATATAATATATATAACGTAAAGCTCAATTAAGTACTTGTCATTAACAGTTTATTTTATTAATTAATGCTAATCATTAATTCGATAATTTATTTTTTACTGTTTTTTGTTAACAAAATCGACAAAATCAGAAGAATCAATTGGTGTTGTCTTGAGGTAGGATACGAGTTGACCATGCCCCCCCCCCCTTGAAAAAATTTTGTTTGTGCTACTGTGTCTAAGGAATTAAAATATTTGTAAAACTTTTGAAAGTTTTTTAAATATGCCAAATTTTATGCAAAAACTCAATTTTTAAAAAAATTAATGATTTTTTTTCATAAAAAACAATAAAGTATATAAATATATACACAGAGATTAGATTTTGATTCATAACACACAGATAGAACTAAATAAAACATGTTCTGAAAATTTCAGTTCAATATCTTAAAAACTAATTATGCTATAACTTTGCTTCTAAATGTCGTAGAAACAAAAATAGAGTGTTTTTGGAATCTTAAATGTTGGGCTATAAAATAAAAACATAAAAGAAATTTCGAAAATTTTCACGAAAACGGGGAATTTTGGGTGGTCACATACCTTTAACATAATAAGTTCACTATTCTTTTTTATTTCAAAAACTTATTCCTTTTTTGGATTTCGACAAATGAAATTTTGTCAAATAATACGTACTAATTGAATTATATACTTATCGATGTATTATAAAAGTATTCATATTTGGAGAAAAAAAATCGTAATTATTTTTCAGTCATTTTTTTAATAGTATCTTCGTCGGATTTCTTTCAAAACAAAGTTCATTAGCCATTATATTCTTTTAAGTATTAAATATCTTTGATAATTATTATGGTAGCAAAATCGTCCCTAATTTACGTCATTTAAAAAATTATGCAAAGTATTTGTTTCAAATTTATGTCATGAGATGGCAGCACAAGCAAAATGTTGCAGCATTTTTGTGTGTGCCACCTAATTTTTTTAAAATTATTGATTATATTCCGAAAAAAAAAATTAAAATTCAGAATCATTCGTAAACTAAGGGCTAAGGGAATAAGCTAAGGGCATTCGTGTTAACTTCTCCTTTCGTGGATAGATGAATGTAAAAAAAAGTTGATTTTCGTAATCCATTTGCAATAACGGATACATCTGTATCTGAATTAACCTTGAATGAAGAGGAAAAACTAATTTCGCTCTTTATTGATCGAGATTTAATTTCAAAACATTCGTAAGCATCAATTAATTCATCTTGGATTAAAATTACAGACGATTATCTCATAATAGCGGGAAAAGCTTTAAAAATATTGTAACAATTGTTTATATCTTATATGCGTGAATTCGAATTTTCAGCATTAAAAAATATAATAATGCAAAAGAGAGCTAGACTTTTAAAAATAGATGACGAAGTGAAAGTGGCATTATCATTTCTACGACCAGTTATGTTGTTGTTACTTATGCCACCAGTAACATCAGATGAAGGCCCACGAAACTCATTGCGGCTTCATTTCACGCCTGTCGTTAGCCTTAACTTTGAGAAGGTGACCAGTTATAAACGAAATTATCAAAAATAAAGGTCAAATTTCACAAATTAATTTGTGATTAATTACTTAATAAAGATTTTGTTGTCTCTTTTGTACATTTTTTTAACAGTGAAAATTACTATCGTATATAATTTTACATCGTGTATAACAAAAAAATAAAATTATTTTTATCTTTTTTTTTTGATGGTGTGCTGCCAAATTTTGAAATTGTTAAAAACTTACAGCAATAAAAAAAGATTGAGAAGGTTATACTCGTATTAACGTCGCACTATTAAGCTACAAAAGGGCTGTTGGCGACGGATCTCATCATTTTGAACCATCGTCAAGTGACGAGAACAACACATGAGCTGGGACCCCCTCCCCTCTCCTAACTTCCATACAACACTAACGGGCCTCGATAGTTTTCCCGTGCCTAGGCCCCCTCTACACGACAGCTCAAAATGACATACGAGACCGTGACATTGATTCCTAGGCTGCTGCGGCCGTCCTATTTTGGAATAAGATTTTAAGATTTTCAAAACAATATTTATTTATTTCTTCTTCTTCTTTTTTTTTTCCTTGAGAGGGTAAGAAAAATCGCATCTTTTACTTTGATGATTCTTTTCCATAAATATATTTTATCAAAGTGTTAAAAAAGTGTTCATTTGATGTAATTTTATTTATTGTTGAGTGAATAAACAATAAATAATGAAATAAACTTTTGCCTAACTTACATTACACGGGTTTACATTACGTGGCATTTCAACACTCTCTTCTGCTTCTCATCTTGCGCTTGGACTGTTTGATTATCAAATTACTTTCGGAATGTGTTTCTTCATTCAAAGTGGCCGCGGTAGCCAAGTGGTCTAGGCATCGGATCATGGCTAGCGTGTCAGGAGTTCGATCCCAGTACCACTAAAGACCCGCCGTGTAGGGTCGCGATGCACGTTAAATTTGTCGAGAGCTCAAACGTCCTCCCGTTGGTGTGGTGTGGTAGTTAGGAGAGGGGGTGCCAGCTCAGGTGTCGTCCGCGTCACTTGATCATGGTTCAAAATTACGCGAACCGTTGCCAAAAGCCCTCGTGTTGCTAAAACAGTGCGACGTTTATATTCACTCACTCATTCTTCACTTAAATGGATGATTCGCCAAATAGGCTCCCTTCAGTGATAAAAACCATAAAGGCTCCAACATTTCCCTCCTACGAGGTATTTTATTTGTCAATGTTATTATAACATTGACAAATAAAATACCTATCGAGTGTTATCTATCCCTGGGGCCTATCTTCCCAAATGGTGACATATATTTCAGGAACAGCTGCTGCATGCAGAGCATACATATTTCAAATAATGTCTAATATGAAACCAGGAATTCTTTCATATTGTCCCAAGAAAGAATAAAAACTTTGATTTAAAAAAGGCTACAAATGGTATTAACTAATTACTCATCGTTACTTATTGATATTTAGGATATTCGTTTGTGGCGAGATTACTTAAGATCAGAGTGCTCGCAAGAAAAATCTACGATATTGTCGTTTTCCCTCGTCACCTTGCAGTTTCAACATCGGGACCCTACGTAGACAGCATTAAGCAGTTCACATCCACCCCTACAATATTGTGGGGTCCTTTCATGCGACATTACGCCAACAACCGATGGTCGTGAGAAAGCCAACGCTGGATTCCATCTGGGAGCCAGAATATTGAGTGCCATTCGAGGTGCAGAATCGACCACCTCATGAGTGGAGAGACAGTCCGTTAAAAACACTCGAAAAGAACGGTTGTGTTGTCTCCGCCTTGACAAATATCATATTTTGTCATATTGAAATAGTCAATAGCTTGAATAACTTGTCAGCCAATACAAAGAGTGTAATTAATATCTATGGACGTAATAAACCAATGACTTCACTTCTTAAGCCTTTCGCTACCCATCAGTTATCCCAAAACATTACAATAGTCCCTAGGCTCGAATCCAAGGCAAGATTTTCTAGTGACGTTTCGAAAAGACAAACTATTTTCAGGCATATTTTTTTTAAATCAAAAATCTAGTTTCTTTTGCTTTGGTTGCATACGTTTTTCATATAATTCTTATTTCCAATTAAAATAGATACACAAATCTCGTGGGAATTTTAAAAAATGTTCAACAATGGTTGTATAAAAATGATATTTGAAACTTCCAGCCATCATGTTAAAATAAATATTTCCAATTCGAGCTAAAAAAATTGGTTACATTATATATATAGTTTTTGTAGCTGTTACTTATGCCTCCTAATCGACAATAACAGCAGATCAAGGTCCTCGAAATTCATCACGGCGAAGGGCTAGATTTTTACGCCTGTCGTTAGCCTTAGCCTTGAGCACCATTCATGTAACAGTACGATTTTGCTGGGTTCCGTCCCGATTTTGAAGGAGAACACCCTGGAGCCTTCCACCAACCTCATGAGAGGACTTGCGGCTCTATGGCTATTTAGAGTAGTCCCATACCGCGCGCGAAGGCACTATACATTTACAAACATCCATGCCTTCTACATAAAAGTTAAGTAATCGACTACACACACACACAATAAGTAGCAATAATTGGCTTTAAAAAAGAAGAATTGCGTAACTGCCTGCACTCTGCGTGTTGCTGCTTCATCACGAAGACGACAAAGAAACACCAACGAAGGGTGGTTTGGACAGCCTTCTCTCTGTGATATCTTAGGTGCCCTCATCGTTGACATCATCATTTTTTGACTTTTTTTTCAATCACTGAGGCAGCAGCAGTAATTTCTGTATTGGACAGAATGTCTTGCCTGGTATCGTAGACATGCGAGGGTGTGGCCGTGTTAACCGGACTGCCGGTTGTCGAGACTCGACTGTATTATTTCCTTAAATTTAATCTATATAACGCCTTTATTACGTGCATTTAAATTTACATGATAAACGACAAGCTGAGAGTACATCAGCTGCGGAAGACAGGCGCAACCGCTAATCTTTTTCAAGTGAGGATTAAGTGTCGGAAGAGGGAAATGCAAATGAGAAATCTGCTGTTAAACATTTTTTTTTAGCCTTAAGTGCTTTTCTGCATTTGCACGTTGGGAAAAATGGATTTCAGTACTTCTGTAGATTTTCAGTTTTATCTTTGCTCTAGTGTTGAAAAATCTATGCCTGAGAGGGCTTTATTTCGTATATTATTAAAATATAATTGAATTAAGGGGAAAGGAGAATATTTTGACTAGAGGTGAATCATTTTCTACAGAAATGGGAGAGATTTATAATTAAGAGTGCATTTATAAAATAACGAATTCGTTTGAACATTCAAAGCTTACAGTTGTGCTTAGAAGGTATACGTACGAATACGTCACTCATCTCAATTCATGTCTGCTTTTTGTTATGTCAAAGAACTTGAAGAAATTTCAATCGATTCAAAAATTAAATTCAAAAACTGGAAGGCTACTGTTTTGTTTATGAGCAGTCTGTCACGTAATTCACGAAAATTAGAATCTCCATAATTGAAACGAGAGAGACTAAGGTTTTTCTCAAATTCAGATTTTTCTTCAATAATTTATTTTTCCACTTCAACTTTAATATTATGTTGGTTGCGTGTATAGTGTTTAAAAATACTTTCTCTATCCTAACTCTCGCAATTTTTAAAATATTTTTTTCTTTTTAAATTTCACATTCGAAATGGATTTGAGTGGGTAATGGTTTTCACTATTCAAAAATTAGAATTATTTGAAATTTTGAAATTTTTTCCTTCTGATAAGAGGCAAAGGGTTTGTCAGCTAAATTTCACTATGGATAACTTAAAAAACTACAGTTTGCTTAAAATGTGATTCATAAAACGTCCAACTATTACATGAAGACCTTATCAAACTTGCATGTCTCGAACAACCATTTCGGGAAATTTTTCAAGCAGTTCGACCCATAAACAAAATGATACGCTCTGACGTCAGCCGCGTCCTGTCTTCACAATGAAAAATTATTCGCCGATTTTTCTGCTTCGGAAAACGAACATCCTATATTATTTATTTCATTCCATTTGCGTTTTTCTTACGGTCTTAAGCACAAATGGAGCACAATTCTGTTCAAAATATTATTCACAATTAAAATATTGTACACTATTTCTGATGCGTTTGATGAAGCCGAAGCTGCTATATTTACCGCCATCTTGTTATCATGTTAATGACGTAGGGAGACGAAGATCCCCATTGGTTGGAATTTTGAGCTATTCTTTCAGCTCACTAGGTAAAAGCCATCCGAAGCCGTTGTATGGCAGCTGGGTAGAAATTGCTCAAAAGGGTTGCTTGAAAGGAAAAAAAATTGCACGGAATACAAATACGTGAGATAAGGCCGAAACTTGTAAAAAATTTAATTTAAACAAAATGTTTAAAAAAGCCATTAAGGGATCATTGTTTTAATTAGTCACAACTTTACTTTTCAAACGCCTGCTTTCACCAATAATGTGATTAATTTTCAAAAATATGCTAATACAAAAATATGTAAAAAACGATAAATTTCGATTATAATTCGAATAGGATAACAAAAAACTCGTACAAAAATTAAGCAACGTTTCACCATTCCATTAATGTATTATAGTAATTTATATCTAATCAGGCATTCAAGGAATTATTGAAATAGTAACAAATGACTAAGAATTTTATGACAGTTGTGCGCCTGCCATGTTAATCTCGAGAACTATTTTTTCGCCATTTGGCTTTCTTCTTGGCATGTTTTAGGATCAAGCGATTTTTCCACTTTAAAATTTTTGAATAAGATAGCGGACTTTTGGTGAAAAGTATTTGCTATAAGGTTCGCCAATATAGTAGCTTTAACAATGGAAGCCTAATTTTAGTAGGCTGCCATGTGCCATCGCAGCATGAAAAACATATAATATTCGATTATACAAAACGATTTATCTACTAAAATTTGACTTTTTAAAAAAATTTATTGTAATTTTTTTTATTTTTAAAAATCACGAATCTTTTCTTTGTAAAATACTGCATGTAATTTTTTTTGGAAAGAGAAAGATATCCAGAAATCTAAAAAAAGGGAGGGGTAAATTTTTACCTTAAGACACAATCACCAAAACAACAAGCTTGGCAACGGCCGAATTCTTGAAAATTCGACTGCTTTTAATTTATCAAACACCCGTTCCACCAACCACAGAACGAATCCTATTGATCTTACAGCCATTTTAAATGCTTTTTTGTGCAGACCTTCGCAGAAGAAAAGGTGATCAGCAAGACGGTGGGAGTTTTTTAAGTCCGTCGGCTTATCAAAGGCTTGGGAAGGGGACTTGGCAGAAAAAAGAAAGTGTCTTGTTTATGAAGTAATACCTCAGATACGAAACTTATGCACCTGCAAAGCTTTCCTACCCTAATGTATAGATTTCAGTTCGCAATCAACCCTTTCTAAGAAAAAAGACTTACGAATGGAATTTTCTTTTAGCAAAAGGATAGCGAGAGGCAATATTCCGAGAAGCCACGAACTAGCCCATTGAGGTCACACTAAGCACATGAACCTGGAAATCGGCCATAAATTTTGAAACAATCAAGTAGAAATTTAAACTTTTTGCTAAAGATAAAGGTTACATTTAGGGTGTGGTTCATTTTCCATACAAGCTGGGATTTTTGTTCGAACATGCAAAATATAATTTGAGAATTTATACAAAAATTTGCTTAAAACTTTTTACATGTTGGTTCTTTAAAATAGAGCAATTCCCAATCAATACTAAAAAAAAATGATAAAAATATTTTCTTATTTCTTTTGTATTTAAGTCTTTTACATTTTCAAAAAGAGAGAGACTGTCAAAAAAAGTAATTAGCAATGTTCTTAGGAATTTTATTATTAAATTGATCAGACACTTTTTAAAAAAAAAGCCTTTTTGGATAAGTCCTTATTTCAAAAGATTTTCTAAAATATTTACATTTGTGAAACGCGCTTTTTAAACTGTCATAAAAATACTCATTTCTAAATATTTTTAGTTACTCAAAGTGATTTATATTTTTTGATCAAAGGTTAGTATGGAACTGAAAACCGTACTCTTATTTTAAAATAATTTTTGTAGCTGAACCCCAAAACAGCACGAAATTTTTTTTAAAAAAATACCAAAGAACGGTATTTAAAGAACAACAACTAACCAGGACTCTCGTACCTAAGCCCGTGCTGTTTTTTGCTAATACTTTCGCGCAGATTGTTTATTAATAATTTCAAACCGCAAACAACAACACTAATTCCATCGAAGTATTATTTAATGTCTTATAGAAATTTCGTAAGCGTACACCTGTCTGCTGGCATCAGATCGAGGTCTATGAAATTTTGTGGGAGAACACTCTCGGGGTGGTCAGAGACCTCTCTTCCCCTTCCATCCATCTCACGAGAGGATTTGCGGCTCAACGGCTATTTAGAGTGTCCCCATTCCACACAGGCACTTTTCATTTACAAACATCTGTGCCTCCTCCTGTATTCGATTCCAGGCATAACGGCACAACAGTCATCATAGCAAACCACTCTACCGTAGAGTGGACGATAAGAGAAGTAGACATAACACACAAAACATTGAGAAATAATCATAACCACAAATACTTTATTGAGAGCAAGTTCCACTTTTGAATGAAGCCGCGGTAGCCTAGTGGTCAAGATCATGGAATCGTGACTGGTCAGTCGCGAATTTCAGCCTAGTACCGCTCAAGACCCGCTGTGCAGAGGGGACTGATCCGTGTTAAATATGTTGAGGCTCAAATGTCCTCTCGTTGGTGTGATGTGGAAGCTAGGAAAGAGAGGTGCTAGTTCAGGTGTCGTCCTCTTCACTTGACCTTGGTTACAAATTACAAGCACCGTCGCCAATTGCTCTCGTGCAGCTTTATAGTGCGACGTAAATATAAGTCTCGCTCCCCACTCTTGGGGGGAAAAAAGAATCCGACGCACAATGTAATTTGGACGGAGAGATGATAAATCTGAAGAGTAGGTTGAATTGAGAAAAGGAATTGTTAATTGGAGTGAATGAAAGCTCACACAACTCTTTTGCCAGTCAACTTAGTGTGAATAGAGACTGCATTCAAGAGAGGTAGGCGTTTAGAAACACAACATTTAATAACGAGTGACAAGACGAGAATAAATATGGACAAGTTTTACCGTAAACCTTACTATGGGGGCGCTACAGTCATTAGTACCCTTTTCTTCTTCCGGTTAATGCAAAGTCTCCATTGCTTTGAGCTAAAAAATTAGCAAGGTATTTTAGAAAAGATACTGAAATAAATACTATAAAATCCTGAATCTGAAATCTCCAGATCATCTTCTATCCATATAGTGCAAAAAAAGTTTCAAAAACTTGCATTAAATGTTCGAAAAGCGCAGTTGAATTTCAATGTTTTCTCATAGATTAACATTACACCGGAAGTAAGTGAGGGTTCTATTCAATGTTGTTGTTTACAAAGCAGAACTTATCCATACAAGTACATTATATAAAACAGTTTAACAATTTTTACAGCGCTAGCACATGGCGCTGTAAAAATCTAAGCCATATCTAATACACACATATCAAACTACACAATATTTAACAGCCAGCGCTAAATCCTCCCTTTAGGAAAGATTCTTTGTATTTCTCGTTTCCACTGCAGAAGGCAGTTCACCTTTCGAACCCCCCCCCCTTAAAAGAAAACAATCCCAATTTATTTTGAGAGTGAAACCTCGCTTAACAGCCCATTAGACAAGGAGTTACTCGTGGCCATAAAAACTTTTCTCTAGTACAATAAGCCTGAAAAAATCTTAAGTAATAAACAAAAATTTTTTATAAAATAATATATAATGTTGAATTTGGTTTAAAAAAAATATGTTTTAAAAACAAAACTTGTGAAAGTCTGCGTGCCTCGATAAAGTATAATATTCAAATTCAGTACATATTTAAGAATAAAAACAAATAAATAAGCCAAACATAAACTTTTAGGTGAATGAGCTTTAATTAAAGCGGGGGAGTGAGTGAAAATTAACGTCGCACTATTCAGCTACTCGAGGACTTTTGGCGACAGACCTCGTCATATTGAACCATGGTCAAGTGACAAGGCCAACACCTGAGCTGGCATGGGAGGATGTTTAAGCATCAAGAGATTTAACGTGCATTGTCCCCTACACGGCAGGTCTTCAGCGGTACTCGGTTCGAGTGAGTGAGTGAGAGTGAGAGAATATTAACGTCGCACTGATTAGCAACACGAGGGCTTTTGGCGACGGTCCACGTAATTTTGAACCATGGTCAAGTGACGCGGACGACACCTAAGCTGGCTCCCCCTCTCCTAACTACCACACCACACCAACGGGAGTACGTTTGAGCTCTCGACAGATTTAACGTGCATCGCGCCCCTACACGGCGGATCTTTAGTGGTACTAGAAGAACTCGGCTCAAACTAGTCCTTTACCTTGACCACTAGGCTACTGCGGCCACTAGGGCTATCGGTGACAAACCTTATAATTTTGAGCCGCGTTCAACTGATGGGGACCCCGCTTTCCTAACTTATACATCATGGCAAAATGAGGACTTCGAACCACCACAGATTTAACGTACATCAGTCCCTCTACAGGTTGGTCTTAATCCGCTTCAGGATTTGAACCCGAGACTCGACAAAGCTGATCAGGAGTTCTTGGCTCTGACCACTAGGCTACCGCGGAGACAATTTTTGAGATGAAACTATTCCTCAGAGTGGGACTTTTCAATTATTCTGTTTTTTCCACTTTTTTTTCTTCTTGCTTTTTTCTTGTCAGTTATTTACATTACTATGTGTCGTTGTGGGCAACACTATAACATGCTAATTTACTTGCTGAAAGAAGGAACAAATTTTACATCTCTTTCATCGGAGAATTAGATGTGAGTGGTCAAGTGATTAAAATTTATGACAGATCACATGGTATTCATAGAGTAGTTAAAAGAGAGATAGGAAATCATTGGTTGATTTTTGAACCAAGCCCATTTAATCAGTTGAAATATCGACCACCTGTTTGGAGTATCTTCAAAAGGTTAATATTACTTGATATCGCTATTTTAAGAGTGAATTTTTTTAACGTAGCCCTAGAAATCAACCCAAGGGCTGTTGAACGGCGGACCTCAAGTGACGATTGAAAATGCGACCTGAGATTGCACCCCCTCTCCAAACTACCTCACCACACCATGGGAGGACTAAATTTCACAAATCAGTTCCCTCTAAAAGGGGGTGGCACTTAGACTCGAACCCGCCAACCATGATTTCGTGACCATAACTCCCAGGCTACCACGTACACATTATTCTAAGAGAAGAACATGCTTTTTTTTTATGTTTTTCGTTTCTAATCGTATTAAATCTTTTTCGTTGAATAAATGTGTTCTAAATTTCGTTTCGAATATTATTATGCTAAATCAGTCTTTTTTACTTTACATGTTAAAGAACAAAATTGCTTATTTACGAAATGTTTTCAAATTTTTAGAACACGGCATTAGAAATAGATGTATGAGTTAACAATGTCGCGAGTTTGCATCAAAATTGAAACATGGATGTCTGAAAATGCGTTTCAAATTTAGTCGAGGCTCTTTTTATTTCGCGAAGACAGTAATTGTAAGTGGGTTAGATCTCCAGTTTTTTAGTACAGTTTCATCCTAGTAAAATCCATCTGTTGATTAACGTTAAGTTCTCACAAACTGAAGTGAAGCTAAACTTCTGGTGTGTGACTTAATTGTACCGAAAGAACGAACTGAGTAAGACCCTGTACGCAAAAACAAGATTTACGAGACAAAAGCGACTAGTAACGGGGGGGGGGGGGGGAGTTAACCTCAGAATTTAAAAGTGGAATGCGCTTGAACAGAAAAATTGGCTCGACAAGTGGTGTCCACCAGCGTTTTTACTTCTTGAAAAACCGCTTATGTTTGGCTTCAGGCTTCAATTGATTGGGAGGGGCAGTCTCTTCCAAATACATACAAAACCATTTGCAACCGCAGCGGACAAAAGGTAAAATGTCACGACAATCAACGGACGGACCTTTTCCCTGCCCTCAACAAGACTTTTTGCTGTCAAGATCTTAATCGCCCTAAGGTGTGGACAAATAGGCCGACTAATTTACCCCATTCACCCCTAGGGTTTGAATTTACCCCTCTCCTGACCGCTGACCCATTGTTGGCACTGGAAACTTTCCGCCGATTGCAGTAATCTGCAGCAGATGGCCGGCCATCAGAAGGAAGTCGCTTTTCAATGTGGTGCCGAGAACTTTATTGGCGGTCTTTGATTCTCTTTTCAAAACACTCTTTCTTGGGGGTAAGTGCTTCTCAGGAATGGACGTTACATACAACGTTAATCTCCTTTCAAGGCTGTTCAGATTTCTAGGTAGATTGTGGTATGACTTACTGAAGATGGACTGGCGCCACTTTGCTTTGGGGTATCAGGAAGTGTTGTGGTGAGTTTTGATAAATATTTCTTTGACTTCTCAATCTGGTTTATAGCCTTTTTTGTGGGATACAATAGCACAAACTATTGCAGTCGAAAATTCAATCTTTCTTCTCAAGAGGGAAAAAAATAACTTTTTAATTTACATTTACAGCTGATTGATTGTTTCATATAGCTTTTAATTTGTATCATTCATAAGGTTGATTGGTGGGATTCTTAAATTAAGACCCTTCAAAGAAATTAAAAACCTGACATCTTTTTCCCCTCTTAAGGCTGTCTTCGCTGAATCTTGAACAAGGCCCACACGAGGAATATTCTTTTTCGTACATTAAAATGTTCTAGCAATTATTATTTTACATTGATTTTATTATTCATTAGATAAAATCCCATTTTATTGCACTTCTCAATGCTGTTTAAATCACTCTTTTTTTAGGGGGAGGCAATAAACTTGTTCCATACTTCGCTTAATGTACAATAATGATAAATTAATAGTTAACCTTGCATGTTAAAGTGAAAAAATAATTGTATGCTTAGAGTATTTTAATATTTTTAAGATACTAGAAAGAAGAAAAAAAGTATTTGAAACATCAATAGAATCCATGGAAGTATAGAAATTGAATAATTTATTTTGATGTTTGGAAGATCGAGTCCTATTTCTAGAAGGATTAGTCAGAGATAGTGTACCTACATTTAGAAATGATTCTACTAAGATGCAGGGTATTCAGTTGAGAATCAACCCCTCCCCGCTCACATCTCTAACAGTAGATCAAGGGATATTTAAATTCTGTCATAGAAATTACAACTCGTTTTCATTTTTGTGTTTTTTAGAGTGCCCTCCCCCCTCATAAAAGATGTCTGCGTACTCCAATAAGAAAGTTACTTACGAGAAGAAGTCTTTTATTATTATTAAATCCAACAAGATTTAAGTGTGTACATATTTATACCACCCATTCTCCTTACCCTTGAATCTCAAAGATATGGAAATAAACACAAATGTATAGAACTCGTTTAACTGCATTAATTGTGTTGCTGAAGTTGTTATTATACCCGTTATCAAAAAGTTGATCCAATACTGTTATGTTTGTAAGAAGCATCCTAGTCACCCACAATCTCTTACATTTTGTCACTAACGCATTCGAGGAATGCTAATTTAACCGCGCTTCAAAGAGGATGCAAGCAAAAATTCCTATGAATCCATTCCGCCAGCTGTGAATGCACAAAGTACTTTGCTGATAACTCGAGAAAGCTTCGAGTTTCTTACTGAATAACAACTCTGTCATTTTTTCTTCTCTGACTTTTTCTTTTCTTTCACTGTGTACGATAACAGACATACCTTAGAAGAAAAAGGGATAAGAAACTAAGCGAGTGGAAAAGGGTTTATTTTTAAAATACCACACGCGTGTCAAAAACGTATGTTAACAATTACTTCGGTGTCATTCGCTACATTGTTTCTCCTGAAACAATTACGGGTGAGTTAGGGAATTAATGCTGAAGAAATGTATGCTTCATAAAGCAGGAATTAAGGGAATACTTGTGATGTACAGCGGTTGTGTGATCCAGTCTCAACGTTTAATTTTTTGATGTGTAACATCTTTCCTCTCGGTTGCTGGAGATTTGTGGGAGTGATTTCGTGAAAAGGGACGGAAATGTGTAACAGGAAGTTGGGGAAGCGCGCGTTATTTAATTTGGCCAATCAGCGCGCTTGGGGGTGTCTCTTCGCTACCCTCGCAGTGAAGCTCTGTTTTTTCTCCTTCATTCGGGAGGGGCTCCGTCCCCCCTGCGGCCTAGGCCAGGGGTGGGCAGACTTTTCCAGGGTACGGGCTACTTCTAATATTTTCAAGGTGTTGCGGTCTACCCAGTATCAGTGGCACACACAAAGGACGAAGGTTCCACGGGACCGGACCTTCCTCCATAGCTTATGTTTTTTTTTCCCGATCGATTATAATCACATGTATATTGTATGTAAAATTTTATTAAGTATTCGTTATTAATAATTTTTTATTAATTAGTACTAATTATTTATTCAATAATTTGTTTCTTACTCTTCTTTGTTCTTGACAATCTACAAAATGAAAAAAAAATTGTTTGACAGCCTATTGGGGTAGAGGATATAAGAATGGTAGATACACACACACACACATTCGACCTTGGACCTCTGCACCGCACCCCCTTTGAAAATTCCCGAGTGCGCCCACTGCCCAGGGTCTTAGGTGTGGTGAGGTAAGGAAAAAGTCAACAATATTTATTACAACTTAAAAATAAATATGGAATATGTACTTAACATACCTATACGTAAATGAAATGAAAAACTCACTTTTTTGAAGCCATGTTTAAAGCACATACACACACAAAATGCAAAATACAAACATAATAATAGCCACAAATATAATATCTAATGATGCATTTATTATCAAACAATTCAAAATGCATTAAAAAATAAAACATTTCCATCTAAAGTTAGTTCTCGTAATTATAGTCAGTAGAAGACTTAGTCTGCGTACTGTCAGCCAATCTTTAATATTTCCGCATACAATTACTAACTACTTATTTTCAGGTGGTCGCTCTAAATTGTCTTGGCGGTCCGCCGGTCGATCGCGATCAACGTAATGCCCACCCCGGGTCTAGGCCATGGTATCTTTGTTTTCTCACTTTAGGATCAGAGAAGAAGCTAAGTCCTTTAGCTGGATCTTGTAAAGATCCACGTGGGGTCCAACTCTAGTAGCCATCAAGCTGCCAGCCTTTTTTATATTCATAAATTTAGCATTTCAAAAGATTCTAATTTAAAAACTCGGTTTCTTTTGCGCTTGACTCTAAATCCACTTCGCACATACCAGCAAGTCTTATTAGATTTCACCAAGGATAAACTTGCGATCCTTGCGCTCAATTGTCAATGTTTGAGGGCTTACCAAACAGATTTCGACGTTATTTCACAAAATTGTACGTTACTCATGTTGGCAGAGATGTGTTTCGATACCTGACTTCGATTGCTGCGTACAAATTGAACGACCGGGCCACAGAGCAGCTGATGTTGTGATCTATCGCAAACAGAACACCTCACATGTTGTGGCTCCTCAAATGGATATTACTTATCGTCAAACAAGTGGACTGGGTATTGTTAGTCAAGATATCAGGGACATATATGCGACAGAATGCTTATTTGAAAATGGACAAACAGTGATTTCAGTGGTCGTATACATTTCTCCGAATCAAACGGTTCAAAAAATTAAAGATTTCCTGCATTTTTTTTTACTTTTACCATAAACCGAAGGTGGTTCTACTCTTAAAAAAAAAAAGCGATCGCTTGCTTCTTATGATTTTGAGTCATGATTTTAAAGTTAACTTCGGTTTGCTAGAAACCGAGCCACTAATAGCTTTTTGAATGATGAACTCAAGCTCGAAATGAATACAAATCGAAATGTTTGGACAACTAACAGTGGTACTGTTATTGAAGCTATTTTTCAACGCTTTTTGAAATCCCAAGTATATGAGTCATATTTTAACTATCATTACCGCTCTTCCCCAAATTGAACAAGAATAATTATTTTTGATAAAAAATTGCATTACTCCTTGTGTTAAATAAAATTTTCATTAAAGATATAATTGTTCCATTGAAAATTATTTCCAATCATACTCGGTTCCTTTTTTTTCAGGATTTAAGTTGCTATTGGCGTATTTACCACGATAACATGTCAGATGTTATATATATACACATCGTATGCGACTACTGTAAGGCTCGTTTCTTTTTTTTATATCGTCTGCTCATGTTTGTAATTCAACATTCAGTCCGTTGTGAAATATATCGTTTGCTTAATATAATTAAACTCTCGAGTAGAATGAAAAAAAAAAAATTAGATTCCGTTGGATTTTAAAAAAATCGGTGTTCTATTTTGCGGTGCTTTCTACAATTTTACTCAGGGTTCGACAGTACAATCCAAAGTATGTAAATTGATTTTCCTTAATGGGTTAAATTTAGAACATCTGTTTCTGTTTGATATCTTATAAGCCTATTCGAAAAAAGGTCAAATAATCACAATGATAATCAATAACATATGTTTATATTTCTTTTATTTTTTAATGCCCTGTTTCTAAATAGCGTCACATTTTCACTGCAGTTTCTCTGTTTTATTATGTTCTGTAAGGATTTATGTTCTTAATAATATTAAGCGTCATGTTTGTTGAAAATACTATGAGAGAACACGTGATAGAAAGTTAATAATACAAAAATATAGATTTTTTTTAGTAGTTTAGCTTGAAAAGAGAGAACTTTACTCCCCATAAATACCGATATTGTTAAGTAAGGATTAAATTTCTTAAAAAATATCAGAAACTTTGTATATATGTGCAGCACTAAAAAGTGGTACTAGCTCCTGGGGAATATACTACGTCTGCAAAGGTTTAAAATACCAATCCGCAGCTCCAAATTGAAAAAAAAAAATATTTAAAAAAATGCGAGAAAAGTTTCTTACATTAGACATAGAATAAAAACAAATAAATGGTTTTGAATTTAAAGTACAGTGTGGAAATAAAAATTCACACTAAGAACAGTTTTTTTTTTTTTGAAAATATCGAATAATTGAGAAGTTATTGATAACAATATTTCAACAGATTAAATATAACAATTATAAATGAAAATTAAATAGAATAATTGAAAAAAATCTCATTATGAATGACCTAAATTCATGTGACATAGTAATCATATAACTGTTTCATCACATTACTGTAACATCACATTCCGTGTTTCCAACCAATTAATTCACAAATTAATTTTACGTCATAGTCACGTGATGTCGGCCAAGCAGTTCATACTTTCGCTGTTGCTAATTTTTGCTTTTTGCAGAAACCTTCTTTTAAAAAGTACATATTTATCAACAATAATAACGCACAAACAAAAAACACTTTCTCATTAAAATGACACTTTTTTTAATTTTGAAAAACTTTTTAAAGAATCTTGCTACTTGAACTTATTTATCCAAATTGAAAGCTTATCTAAATTTTACAACAGTCTAAAGGGAATTTTGAATTCAATGGAGAATTGCATTTTTCATGTGATCCTCATGAATTGTGAGCCCATCGATTATTAAATTATATTCAAGAAATATAGCTAGATATTTATTTTTGAAATAATCAAGATTAATCAGTTACAAGAAACAAAAAGTTTAGCATAGATTTTTATAAGTTCAGAGAAATATTCCAAAATAATTTTTTCCCTTAGAGACGAGAATGGATATATAATAATGTTATTTGCTTAACTATTCCAACAGAATAGCATAATATTTGTTTTAAATATTGATTCTTCATCTAGAAACATAAGGATGCTAATATTCAAAAAATAATTGTGAAACTGAAACGAATAAAACGAAAACGCTCCAATAGGTTTTTTATTATTTATTCTTCGCGTTGTGTGCAGGTCCTTAGTAAAAGATTAATTTTACAATTCAGAATTAAGATTGTTTACATCTAGAATCCTAAGTTTATTTTCGTTTCCACTTTTAGAATCAATCGCGTGATTCCCGCCAAAAGAACATAAAAGATGGTTAAACACTTCCAATGTAATTCACGGGGGGCGGGGATATGAACAACTCTGGAAAGAAGAGATTAGGGCCAACCATTGGCTGAGGATTACGGGGACAGGTTCTTTGGAGCAAATCAGGCGAAAGGAATCTTTTTCATTATGCGTCATTTGCTCTTTCTAGAGCGGTCAGATCAAAGAATCGGTTAAAACGCCGACTGGAATTTCTATCACGATAAAAAGGATTTGAGAAATAGCCAATCCTTTGACCAATGAGGATAAACCCCTTTTTTTTTTTAATTTTAAATAATGCTTTTTGACCTGTGTTCTGAACATTAAATTGTGTACCACTTGTGAAAGCCAGTTTCAGGTGCAGCAAAACTGAAATTTTATATATATATATATATATATATATATAATATAACTCTTTAGTTTAATTAAAACTTGAAGATGTATGAGGAATATTTTTTGTCATGTTTATTTATTTTATTGAGTCCCTTTAAAAAATGACTATTATTGAAAGAAGGAAAGAAAAAAAAGAAAAATTCGAAACATAAGGTTCTTTTACTTTTTGTTCATATTTAATTTTTTTAAAGTTAATATCCTTTTAATATCTTTTTTTTTATAATTAATATTTATTATTTATAAACCAAAATACTTTATCCAGATCACTAACACAGATTCCTTACTGTAATATAGTTAGCACTAAGACTACAGCTTTCTATTTAGGCTCCAGAAACTCATGTAGGTTTCCTCATGAGACTCATTTCCAAGAGAATCTGTAAAATTGGGGGGGGGGGGATCAATGAAAAAAACAGCTAACTTTTCCTGTCTGTTATTCTTTTTAATGTTTTGAACAATATTTATTAAATAAAAAAAATGTATAACTATATATATAATCGTTAAACCCCAGATTAAAAAAGAAACTTCTGTGATAGGAATATTCCAAGCACGTAAACTGAAAGAAATAATCGGATTTTCAACAAGATGAATCATTTAAAGTCGTAGTGTGTGAGTATATAAATATAAACACTCGGGGGCTCTAACACAAAACTTCTTGTCGTTTTTATAATTTCTAAAACTTATTTTTAGAGAATTTTTTCATTAAATATTATTAATTATAAATCATTTATGATTTATTTACCAAGATTTTAGCTACTTTATTACTACTTTAGACTACTAGGCGGCTACTTTATTACTCCTTAGATTATTGAATTCCCTTTGATTTTTTAAAACATTTGTGGAACAGTACAAATATGAGAGATTAAGAAAAATGAAAATAAAATATGGAAAATTATACACATTAAAGTTGTGACGGGTGCTTACGCGTTTCACTAACCTTCTCTCAAATCTTTAAAGACTTTATTTATTTTAACCAATCTCCGCCGAGAGCCAAGGGTGTGACTTATGCAAACAAGATAGTTTCGGGTTTAGCGAGTTCGAAAAAGATATAAAAGGGAGAAATGAAATGAAGAGAGTGAGGATGACTACGAGGTTGATTAAGAAGGTGATTCTGAGAGAATAGTTTAACTAGTGGAAGTATATTCGCCCGGGGAAGACGATTAAAAAGGTTCATTAATTCGGTTCGGGACAGAACTGAAGATATCAAAGATTGAAGCCGCTCCTTAGAACAATCCAGTATTAGAGAAACCTGCCTTAAAAAGGTATCAGGTGAGTTATTTTCATAAATTAGATATAAATGCGTAGTTTGATTGTATACGTTATTCTCCGTGGTTTCAGTTAGTATTCCGTCGTTCATAATCGGGTTCTTCTCACACTCCACTGTAATTTGTTGTTCTTAAAGTTTGATTAATATTTGTGTATTTCTCTATTAAGAAAGGTCAATAAATAATATTGATTTATTAATTAAGTAGTCGTTAATCATGAATCCAACATACCCAAATTTAGATAATATGCAAAGGGGAGTCAATAATCACAGGGGGAGTGAGAGACTACGACAAAGTAGAGCGAGAAATTTGACATAAGAATATAAAGAAAAAATATTTAACATCGAGAACATTATTTATAAATGAACTTAAATTAGAAAATATGAATATTTTATAAACGAAGGCAAATACCTAATTTAAAGATAAATTAGTAATTTTTTATTAATCCTTTTTTTATTAGCTCGTTAATTTATTTTTTGTCATCTATAAACGTGAGTAACACGAAAATAAACAGTAAATTGTCCCCCCCCCCATTGAATGCGTGAATTAATCAAGGCCTACATCCTGTAATCGCCACGTAACGAAGCAAGTAAATAAACTGGAAGTCTAGATAAACTTCTGAACCCTTGCAAGACCACGAGGTTCCTAAAAGTAAATATTAGTATATTACTGTTTATTTTTTTTCCATCAATGTGTCGATTCAGTATGGATCCATCTGTAGTTTTATGATTGGAAAAACTTGTGCTCACCGACCAGCATAAAACATGTGAGAAAACACAGTAATGCAGGGCAATTCATAAAGTATACATTTTCCAGAAGCTGTAACAGTTAAGGACAGGCTCAGGTAGATGTACTCTTAAAGTTTGGTTTAGGCCCTGATGGGAAGTGACGTAATCAAAGCCGGATCAATGTATGGGATAAATGGGTTGCAGACCAGGGCCCCCGGGTTCTAGGGGCTCCCGTTCCCCGTTCAAGATAACAAACAGAAAACGATGCTTACAATGAAAATATTAATAAAATAATAAACTAGTAAAAAAATACAATTCAGAAATAAAGTACCTGAAATATCATGTCAAATTGATTTTTATTTTTGAGAGCAAGAGCAATTTATTTTTGTTCTTCCGCCCTGCCACCGAATGCGCGGAAATTAATAATTAATAGACAAAGGCTCTGTCACATAGAACGGCGCCGACGAGAATCGAGCATTTATACAAACGTAGTGGCACTGTTTCGGTAGCCATTTATTTTTGTGCAATAATAGTTCTAAGTTACAATAATGTACTGATTTGGTGCTGCGTCCTGTGCATAATACCTGGAATTAAAAGATATTTTATAAAAGATAATTATTTTTATTAAAAGATATTCAAGTTTCAAGTAAAAAATAAGCACCAAAACACATTTCTAAATTATTTAAATAAGAAGACATTGAAGTTATGATAAAGTATTTTCTGTATTTTCAATTTTTCAAAGATTGAAAATATCAGGATTTCCTATAAATATGTATGTTGTCGTAAAATTTTGTGATGAGTAACTTAATTACTTCTATAGGATGGGGAAAAAAATAACAATCATTTTACGTGGATTATGGAGATTTCCCGCGAATATTATGGATGAAAGTAAAGTGGTCTTGATTTTCATCATAAATCGGGTTTTTTCTTAAGTATAGGTAGCAACAGCAAATAATAGATGACAACGGAAAAACAATAGTTATTTAAAGTGGGGCAAATAATACTAAAGTTTATATTTAAAGTTTAGTTTTATTTATATATAAAGCCCCTTTCATAGGTTTAAGCGGAGTATAGACAATGATTTCTTATTTTTTAAATAAACTAGGTACTTTTTTTTAATTATCTCAGAAATAAACTATACTGTTTTGTAAAAATTTGGTAGAATATTTTTAGTTTACCAAGCACATTCGGTTGTGTTATCGTAATTTTATGACCTAAACTTTTAAATTTATTTTCAGGAAAATCCTTAGTTATCAATATAAATATGTATGGCAGAAAATATAAAAGTGGAGGGGAGAAACGAAAATTACTGTTAAATCGAGAAAAAGAAAAATTAAATGTGTTGACATTTCAACTTTTTTTTTACAATGGAACAAAGAAACAAGAATATAACAAACATAGATACATTAACAAGCGAAAGGAAAAGGAATTTAGCTAAAGAAAACGTAGAAACACAACAAGAAAATATTAATGATGAAAATATGGAACATCTCGATGACGAGCAACGTTCTGAAAAAGATATTGTTCAGCCAGATGACATCAGTAATGCCCCGACCGAAAAGTGTTTTGAAAATGTTGATTTTGAGTTTAAGATATACGTTGACGTGGGTTCGTGGCCAAAATTGCTAAGTAATAATTTTATTGATTATATCCTTACCCACATGAAATGAGTTATCATCAAAATAAAGATCCAAATAATATGTATTCTATTTCGGTAAGAGAACACAAAGAACAAGAGATCCTTTTCAATAATCATTTCTTTAAAAAACTTAAAAATAGCCAAGTGCTGGACAGATCTTGGCTACGTTATTCAACTAGTATTGGTAGTGTTTTTTGTTTGACCTATAAACTTTTTTCTTTAACAAATTTTCAATACACAACCGGCTTTTCTGATTGGAAACACTTAACAAGTTGCTTAGAAAATCATGAAAATTATATTCAACATAAAAATTCAATGTTAGTTTGGTTGACACGAAAAGAAAATAAGTCTGTTTTAGGTAAACAGTCACACACACACACACACACACACACACACACACACACACACACACACACACACACACACACACACACACACACACACAGGAGCAACTATTACCACAATGCCCTCAAACGTGTTATAACGGTAGTAAAGTATTTGGCTATAAGAGGTACCGAGGAAGCTTTTGGGGGTTTCCTCATAATGGTAATTTTATGGGTGCCCTAGAGCTGCTGGAAGAGTTCGACCCATTTATTCGTGAACAGTGAGAATTACGACCCAAATCACTAATATTGCACTTATCAAAAACAACATATGAGCAAATAATTGAGATCATAGGCAAGCAAATCATTCAAACAATTGCAACTCAAATAAATAACGATGACACAAAGTACTATTCAATTGTGATGGATTCAACACCAGATATGTCCCACAATGACCCACTTGCTATTATACAACATATTGTTTTCATGGAAAAGTGTATGAAAAATGTGTCTCATTAATTAAGATTAGTAGTCACACTGGCTTATACTCATTTAATTCTCTACAAGAGCTTTTACAGAAACAAATGAACTGCTGTTGGGTAATTGTAAGGGGCAATCATTTGACAACGCTGCCAATATGTTCGGTCAATATAATGGTGTGCGAGCACTCTAAAAGAAAAAATAAATTCGCTAATTATGTGCCGTGTGCTGCACATTCTCTTAATCTGGTTGGTGCAGAATCATTTAAGGTTACAACTGAAATCATGAACTTTTTTGGTTTAGTGAAGCAAATATATGTTTTCTTTTCTGCTTTGATCAGTAGGTGGGAATTTTTAAATTGTGAAATTAAACTGAAATTTACCTTAAAAGTTTAAGTCAAACCAGATGGTCCTGTCACTACGATGCTGTTGAAGCCTTAAAAGATAATTATGGTAATATCATGAATATTTTTAAGACATTTAGTGGCAATAGAAATTAGCAAATTGATTTTCAAAAAAAGAGAGGCAGGAAATTTATTTAATAAATTAACAATACTCGAAACTGCCGTTTTAATTTTATTTTAAAATAACTTTTAGAAAGATTAAATCCAGTTAACAAGAAAATTACAGATTCCTGGTTTGGACGTCTGTGAAGAGAAAAAGTTAAATGTGTCATTAAAAACGTTTATGAACAATGTACGACATTAATCAGATAAAAAACTGAAGGAGTATCAAGACGCTGTCAAAAAATTAAGTCCTAGTAAACAGAATATAACGATGTGAACGGGTTATTTCAAAATGTGCAGATAAATCCACCGAAAATCTGTGTATTGGACCGGAAAATTTAAAAGAGACACTCGCTTATTGGCGCGTTACATAAGCTAATCCTTGATTTAAATAGAAAAAGTCATACAGAATATAGAATATAGTAAGATATTTAAATTTTTGATGGATTTGCAAGATCAAAGTAAGGAGAACGTCGAGGCTTGGAGAGTATTCGAACTATTATTGATTACTATTCAGATAACGTAGACCAACATTTAGAAAATAGACTAAAACAAACTGAGCTAGAGTCCTATACTTGTAGTGATATGTTCAATTCAATTTTTGGAAAGAAACTTGTTGACGTTTTTCCACAAATTCCAATTCTCTATAACGCTGCCTATTACATGTTGTGAAGCGGAGCGTGCGTTCTCTAAAATGTCCTATTTAGAAAACAAATATAGAAAAACAAGTGCAAATACACTCTGTAACAAAACAAAACATAAACCTGACTCTATCAGACAAAAAATGACAAAAAATGGTTGGTGGAAAGATTATGTGCAGAACAGAAAATTATTAAAATTTTAGAAAAATTTTAGAAAAATTACATAGTTACAAAGTAATGAGTTCAATAAGGTGTTGACCCACCTCTAGCCTGGATGAAAGCTGCCACATGACGTGGCATAGAGTGATAAAGCCCTCTGATGGTTTTCTGGGGTATTTCTTGGCAAATGGGCATCAATTGTCAGGTCAGGGCATCAATATTCCATGGTAGATGCAGTCGGTTTTCCATTATATCCCAGACATGCTCGATTGGAGAGAGATCTGTCGGTCTGGCTGGTCAAGGAAGTGTTTGACATGCTGTAAGACAATTCATAGCAACACGTGCCGTATGTGGTCTGGCATTATCTTGTTGTAAAATAAGGCTAGGATATTGCAAAAGGACCGGTAGCAAAACAGTTCTCTGAATGTCGTCGACATATCACTGTCTGTCAAAAGAAATGGCACCCCAGACCATAACTCTTGTTGAGGGTCTGTGTGGCGTGAAATAGTGAAGGCAAGATCGGCATGCTGCCCTAAGCGTCTCCAGACACGTCTTCGATGATCGCCAGGACACAATTGGAAGCGAGATTCATTGTTAAACACTAAACGTGCCCAGTCAGCATGATTCCAGCTTGATGGAGCCAAGCACCACTGTAATCTGGCTAGACAGTGTGTAGATGTGAGTGGTAGGTGGCGTAGCGGTTGGTACGAGTGTAAGTTTAGATCTATCAGCCGCCTGTGAATAGTCGTGGTGGACACTCGTGTACGGATCACACGTCTGATGGTTGATAACGATGAATCAGGTGCTGTGACAGTTGATCTGACCATCAATTTGTCTTTTCGATCTGCTGTGGCCCTAAGGTCGACCGCTACCATCACGACGCTGAAATCTGCCGCTGGCCACCCATTCTTGCCAGCATCTTTTAATGGTCGCATCGCTTCGACCCATATAACGAGCGTTTCTCCTATTCGCCCAACCTGCCTCTCTCAATCTAATGATACGACCTCTTTCAAACTCTGACATTTGCTTGTAAAGAGCCGATTGAACTAAACCCCTTTAACTAAAAGTTGAAATGTTTGAGATTTTCCAAAATCTCTTTGTAAATTTAAAACAGAATAAAAGACCCTATTTAAATTTTTATTGGATACAGTATTTCTTATGAATTAATATATTTAGAATTGATAACTGCATGGGGGAGGGGGTAAGACATTCTAAGGAAATATATCGATTTTTCAAAATTAAAATTATAAAGTCATTTTCTGAACATTTTTTTTGACAAACTAACACACATATTTCTGTACCCAAAACAAACAAAAGATAAGATGGATTTATATTAAATTTTAATCTAAAAAATTTTCTATATTTATACAATTCCCACAGGAAAAATACATTTTTTAAAAAAAATTTATTAGCATATAACAGAAATGAATCATAATAAACGCTGAAATTAACTCTAATAAAAATACTAAAAAAGAAACAGGCTTCAATATTAAAACTAATAACAAATACATTGTATATTTCTCAGTCCAATAAAATGCTGTCTTTTTGCTTCCTCAAAAAATTTGTTTTCGAAATATTTTTTACATTTAAGTATTAATACATGCAATCTAATTTGAAACTATATTATTAATGATAAAAAAAGAATATTACTAAACTTATCTCTCTGTAGATTAAAAAAAAGATAACATTAAATATCTCACTTATAACTGACTGATTTAATTCACAAACTTTAGACATTCCGAAAGAATTTTGATGAAAGACCTTTTCGATACTTCAAACAGCAATAACATTTTAAACAGCTTATGAGAATATACTTATTATACAAAATAATACTAGTTAAAAATGTATTACTTACTCTTGATGTATAAAAAAGAGAGAGAAACTTAAAAACACATCTTTTATATTGACTTAACATGATAATTCAGAAAAAGGATTCACGATTGATGATTCAGAAAAGAAAAATCAAAATTTATTATAAACACCAGACAAATGAGTCACATTTTTTTTATTTTTTATTTCTGGGAAACATTAATGAATGTTGCGCAGTCTCATTTCGAAAGTGGAAGCTCTCTAAACAAATTTTCTGAAAATTAAATTCTTAGAAAATTGTGACGAGAAAAAAATTTTTAAAATATAATTCCCCATAAAATTAAATCCCGTTATTAACTATTTACACCCGTTATTAGTTAATTATCCCATTATTAGTTTACACCGGGATTTTAAGATCCCGAGGTTGTGAGGGAAGTCATGAGAATGAAGCACCCACTTAGAGGTGATTAGTAATGTCTCGATATCAAGTCGCTAGTGCATTATTTCAGTATCCCAATTAGCACTGGTGGCCGCGGTAGCCAAGTGGTCTAGACATCGGATCTTGGCTAGCGTGTCATGAGTTCGATCCCACTACCACTAAAAACCCGCCGTGTAGGGGAGCGATGCACATTAAATCTGTCGAGAGCTCAAACGTCCTCCCGTTGGTGTGGTGTGGCAGTTAGGAGAGGGGGATGCCAGCTCAGGTGTCGTCCACGTCGCTTGACCATGGTTCAAAATTACGCGGACCGTCGCCAAAAGCCCTCGTGTAGCTAAAACAGTGCGACGTTAATATATTCACTCACTCACTCACCCAATTAGCACTGATAGTCAAACTTCCGAAAAACCCGACTTAAAATCCAAAGTATGGGAGCGTCAGCTATGGACAAGAATACAGGGCAAAGCACTTTGGGTATGTGTTTCAAAGTCGGTAAACTGCGGGGTGCCGAGCGGAGGTTCTCATGGCACAAGAGGTGGAGGTCCATTGTACCTGACTAATCCCTTCGCCACAATAGTCCGAGATGATCTCTCTCCCTCTCCGAAGATTAAACGATTTCATGAAAGCGCCCCCGACCGCATTATAGACTCGGCAGTCCATTGGCTTTTAATAACAAGCCTTCTTGATTCTAACATTGGCGAGTGAGATTTAGGAGCAGGAAATATCCCGGGTCTCTCATCTTGTTCGGATTTCACTTCTTGATCCGGACAAGAGGCCCATTATTTATTTTTCTTTATATAACTTTTCAGATCTAACTTTTCACACACACCCCCCTCATGCTGATTATTCAGAGAGGGATGATATAAACTTCGGAAGGTTTGGGGGATGTTTTTTATTCTGACTAAATTTTGAGCTTTGTCGTCTAGTAGAACTGGTTACTGAATTGTTGCCTATTTTTTTAAATCTTTTTTTTACAGGATGACATTACTACACTCATGTCCATAAATTAAGGATAATGAAGTTCAGGCAAAGAAAGAGACAGAAGCAAAACAAATTTGACTTATTTGTGAAGTCTATTTATTAAACAAAAGGTAAAGAGCAAAAAAGATGCTATATGTTTGACATATTTAATAAAAATTGCGATTTTTACTCCCTGGAGCAAATTTCAAAAAAGAAAATATTTACAAAAAACAGTATAACATGGTTAGTATGATGGTTAATACGGAGTATGTCTCCCGGACGATGCAATACAGGCCTTACAACGTCTACGCATGCTGAGTATCAAATTATGAATCTAATCTTGGGGAATATTACACCACTCATCAAGCAATGCCCTCCGAAGTTCCGGTAGACAGGTTGGAAGGGTTAGACGGGCTGCAATTCGTCGGCCAAGCATATTCCACACATGCTCTATTGGATTCAAGTCCGGTGAGTATGCTGGCCAACCCATACGGGTGATATCCTCCGATTGAAGGCATTCGTCTACAATGTTTGCACTGTGAAGACGGGCGTTGTCATCCATAAACAGAAATTCAGCACCCATGGAGCCCCGAAACAAACGTACATGTTGTTCCAGAATGACATCCCGGTAGATGTGGCCTGTCATCGTTACACTCTGAACATGCAGGTCAGTTCTGGAACCAAGAATAATTCCTCCCCAAACGAGCCATCGTGCACTACCGTAACGGTGTCGTTTAACGGTGTTCTCTTGGTGGTAACGGGTACCTGGCGCTCTCCATATGAAAGTCCGGCGAGAATCAGACTGCAAACTAAACCTGGACTCGTCGGAAAACATCCCACAAGACCACTGTTGCGGTGTCCACAATGCATGCTCTCTACTCCAGGTTAATCGCAGGCGACAGTGAGTTGCGGTAAGGGGAACACATCTGACAGGCCTACGAGCATATAGACCAATGTGCCCTAAGCGTCTGTACACGGTCTGCCTTGAAACTGTCGTACCGGTAGCTGAAGAGAGCTGACAAGACAGGTCTGATGTTGTGCTCCGTCTGTTTCGTTTGGCAATAACTGCCAAATACCGGTCCTCATTCAGCGTTGTAACTCGGGGCGACCTGTGCTGTAACATCTACTTTCATTACCATCATCTTGGAATCGTTGCCAAAGTCTGGATATGACACTCTGGGCGATTCCAAGTTCCTCGGATACTTCCAGCTGGGTAAGTCCACATTCCAGTCGTCCGATAATTCTACCACGTAAAAAATCATCCAAATGCTTCCTTTGTGCCATAACTATGCGGTTATTGCACTGAAAGGCTTTTAAAGAGCTTGTGAACAATTTTACTTCTTTGCCACCATTCCTTATATACCCCTGTCTTACACTCTCGTCATTGTGTCGTACTATCCGTGCCATCTGGTGGTTTCCTGTAATTTGCGTATTCTTCTTCAAGATGTGTGTGATAATTCTACAGGGGAAATTTTTATTTTAGAGTTCAATTTCTGTGTGATTCTGAATTATCCTTAATTTATGGACATGAGTGTATAATACTGCTAAATCTCGTAGTAGATGGGACTAAGAAGTAAAGTAAAGTCGAGTATCTACAAATGTGCAGTAAAATTTTAGACACACATATAATCTTACCTGCCGCAATTTATTAAAAAGAAAGTGACAATATAATTTTACATATATTACTCATAGCAAATTTAAATTTAAATATATTTTTTTAACTAAGCACTCAAGTTCTAGTGACATGAAAGACATTTTAATTACTTAGTGGTGGCAAAAACTCCTGAATACATTTATTTGCCTAATTTTTGTGTTTAACGAAATTTTTTGTTGTGACATTACTGTAATATATTAATTATTATTATTGATATTAATCTATTTTTTCTTTCTGGTTTCAGATCTGTTATTAGTACCGTATTTGGTTTTTTAGGACAGCTGCTTGAACACAAGAATGTGTAGTATGCTTAGATTAACACAGTATGTTACTTTATATAGTGTAATATACTAGTAGAATAACGCAAACATATACAAATGCGGTACTTTTAATATGCATTTCGAAAGTAACATGGTTGTTATGTGTTTGAACATTGATATAATAGGCCACACACATACACACAGCTGAGTGCTTCAATTACTACGTTATTTTGGCATGGAATGCACCAATTTCACTGGAAATTCTTACGGGACAACATTATTGTAAGAAAATATTAAAGCTTCAATTAATTCTCGTTTTTCTTGAACATTTTTTTCTTATAAATAACATAACCATTTGTATTCCATGGGTTCTGTATCGGATTAAGATCGGAAGACTGTCCTGGTCAATTCATTGCATTCAAAGTATTGTTTTCAAACCAATTCCGGACTATCTTTGTAAGGTGGCATGGAGCAATGTCGTCCTGAAAAATCCATGCCTGATAACTCCCCCCCCCCCCAGAGAGATCTTCGGCGTTGGTAACAATTTATTTTGCAGTATTTTCATGTAATCTGCGGTTTTCCCTATTTCGTTCTTTTTGTACAGTCTTCCAACACCTCGAGATCCGATATCTTCACTTTCGTCGGATGTTTTACTGTGGGCTTTAAATACTGAGGACTGAATTCCTCGTGAGTATGACGTCTTACATAGGCACTACTTTGGTTACTAGAAATGTAAAACCGACCTTTATCATTAGTATTAACTTTTACCATTATTTAATTTTCCTTTACCCGCTTCAATCACTGCTTGCGTTGAAAATTAGTAAGTAGTAGTTTTGGACGAGCTTTGAAACCTAGTAATACAATTTACAGCAGCCTTTCGGTACACATTCACAATCATTGCTAAAGTCAATTACTTAAAAAATTTCTGGGGAGTTAGGTTTTCTGTTTAGAAGTGAGAAACCCTCATATGATACTCTGTTTTCGCGTAAAGTTGTTTCTTCTCGGATCTCCTCCTGCCCGTAAAAGAATTTGATTCAGAATCTTTTCAACGTTTTAACGATAGTAGAAAGATCACGTGGTACTTCAGCGACAATTGGGGGGGGGGGGGCTCTTCCCTCCAAAAGTATAATTTGTACCATTTATTATCAATCAGAAAGGAAAATTTACAAAATTCCAATATTTTCCACGCTTGCCCTTCAAACCGCGGAACCCTCAGAACTGTAAGTGGGGGAACCCCATTCACACATAGAAGAATATATCTTAACATATATATATATATAACATTTAAAGTAGGTCAATATTTATAGGTAATTTATTCAAACACAATTTTAAAAAGTATTAAAAATTTTAATATAATTTTACTAAAAAATTTGCTCATTATATATATATAATAATATTATATCTATTGATCCAAGTGTTACTCACCCATGCGTAATATTTAGTAACTGGGATATGTGCTTGCACTTTTTTTATGCAAACAATCGAAGTCTATTGAAATGATCTTTTGTCGCATTTCATAATCTGCCTTACATACTGTATTTGTAGCTACTCACATTGTGAAACATTTTTCGCGTAAATACATTGTTCTAAATGGCATAAAATGCTGTGTGAGAAATCTTGTGTAATTTGCATGAATTTGCAGCCTAAAATTTAGGAGCTGTTCTCGCTTAAATATAACATCGATGTTGATATGTCGATAAGTTGCTCCCTCTTCTTCATTGTAGGTGTTTTTTTCCCCTTTATAAAACTATTTATTTATGCAAAACATTGTACTACTGAGTACAAAATTATTTTATGGAACCGCAGTACAGTAAACCATAGAATATTCCCAATGATATAAAGAAAAATCGTTTTGATATTCTTTCAGTGCCACACACAGAAATTTTTCAGGGGGGGGGGCAAGGGAGTCCCCCATTCTCGTATCATGCTCAATACATCGCCTAACATATTCTTAAGTTTTTTTTTGATTTTCTGGAACACCTACATATACAGTAAAAATTAATTATTGAATAAACAATTAGCATTATTTAATAAAATTTATTATGAAAAACAAATACTTATTTAAATTTTTTCCACTATATACATCGGATTATCATCAATCAAAAAAAAAAAAAAATCAAAGGCTATGGGTGTCCGGACCTGCCTCCCCCTTGTGTGCGCCACTATATTCTTTTATTATTTTATAATAAAAGTTAAAAAATATTTCAGTATACTTATATTAAGTATCAATAAGGTTTTCATTTTTTTAATGACTGGAAAGAGCTTCGGATACTTGTGGAACTACAAACTTCATAGAGAACACGAATCCCTTTTGCAAAAATATATATAATTATCCTTTCGATTTTTTATTGTGACTTGTGAAACTCCAAGGGAACGCAGTTTGAAGACCACTGCGTTAAAATATGCGTTCCGCTTCATCCCTCTCAGATGGGTTGGAATAACGGAGCTTCATCGATAGGAAAAACAATCACTCACTAACACGGTGACGCCCTACGGGTGTTTCAAAATGCCGATTAACTTTACATAAATTCTACATACAGAGAAGCATAGGAAATACTGTAGAATCAATGAAATGCATAACAATGTGATAATTACATAACACAAAATGAAATTAAATACAAAAACTCTGGCAAAAACTAAAGAGAAAAAAAGATAGTGTTGAGGACGTTTTGTCTCCACTGTATGTAGAGAATTCAAATTATTGCTAGCATTAATCAAACCTATTCTATGGTCATGATAGTCGAGGGGTCATGGTCATGAACTTGTGGTCGGCGTTGCTTAAATCGAATACTGGATTTGAATTTCGTTATCATTGAGTGAGTGGGTTTTAATTATTATTATTAACTTAGCCCTCTAAAGCAATCCGAGGGCTATTGGCGACGAACCTTGTAATGTTGAACCTCGGTCAAGTGACGAGGATGACATCTGAGCTGGAATGAGAGTTTTTTGATTTCTAAATGTTATGTAGAGAGAAACTTTTTTGCAATACTTTTATAACCGTATAAAGTTTTTATCCATTCTTAATCATATACTGTTTCTTTAGAATATAACTTGAACCTTAAGCCATTTCTTCTGCATCGCCAAACCTAAGAGGAGTGAGGAATTCTGAAAAAAAAAAATTCTCTTTGTAGATCTATAATTGTAGAAACAGAGAAGAAATTTCCGTGAGGAGTGCAGAAGACAAAACGAGGGGACTTTTGCGAAGTGAACTCCACGGAAATCTCGAAATCCTCTTCCAGCGCAGGTTCAAGGGGTGCCCCCTCACAAAGGCAGACGATTTCTTGCGAGTCAAGAAAGCGTGTGATTCCTTCCTTCTCTCGGCCCACGCCTCTTGATTTCGCTCCGATGAGTCGCGGTTTTCAGTTCGAGACCGACTCGAGAGTTTCTTCAAATGTCGCCCCCAAGAGAGAACAAAAAGTTACAGAAATTTTTAAGAAGAGAAATGTTTTTCCCTTTCAGAAAAGGACAAGGAGGAAGTTATTTTCGTCGAGAGATGTGTCATCTTGTTCTCACGAGGGTCCGTGGGAATAAGATAGATACAGAAGATTAAGAGAGGATGACATCTCCGAAAATGAATTCAGACGAGATAATGTAACTTTTTTTTTCAATCTGTCGTGTTTCAGTTGAAAAGAAGATCGAATTGAAAACAGAGCCCTAGCATGATATTCGTTATATCAGCGGTCGTCGGACTTTGTCGACTCACGGAACTCTAAGAACTAACTGTACGGTGTTTCCGGGGAGCCCCATTCAAAAACCTTTAAAGGAAATAATATTTTCAGGAATTTTGTGTAAGGAATGCTTAAAATAGTGTAAATTATTTATATATGAATGTGCAATATTTTTATTTTATGCTAAAATTATAATATTTGCAAGCATCGCTTTTCCTTACATTACAATGGCGATTCAATGTAAACTTGTTGGCGATAGAGCCAAGTTGGCATCATTTCAGAGAACCGTTTTGGTTAGTAGCCGATTAAATGGATGCTTCTGAAAATTACCAGAGAAATTTATTAATAACACGATCTATAACGAAAGCGGATCTTTCTTGAAAGTTCCGTGCAACTTATAAATAGGAGTCGCTCACTAAAATTGCAACCGTTGAAGAGTCGACTAGCGATTAGTTGCTAAGATCGAGCGAGTGCTAGCGACTTATCTTAATCATTATTTATTTGTATTTTTAAACACTTTATAGTTGTGTCTGGTGCGCTGTAGGCCTTCTGGGATTTATTTTGCGAACTTTGCTACTGTATCTTGTTGCTACTGTATGTAAGGATTGTTTATCTACAATTAACTTTCACTACTCCTGAAGAACTGTTTGAGATTGATGGCCTAAAATTTTCGAACCCCGATCTATGTAACAATATTCAAAATACACTGGAGTGCCACTGAATTAGGTTCCTAGTAACGAGTTGGGCCTCCTCTGGCCTTGATAACGGCCGCCACACGACGAGGCATAGATTCAACAAGTTTCTGGAAACGTTCCAGGGGAATGACTTGCCAAATATTGGCTAAAGCTCTCAATAATTCATTAAGGTTCGTTGGTGCTGTATGATCTAACTTCACGCCTTTTTTCAAAACATCCCAAAGATGCTCAATAGAATTTAAGTCTGGGCTTCTAGGTGACCAATCTATGACAGAAAAGTCAGAGGAATGCTTAGCCAGTAGCCGACCGGGACTTGTGAGAGGTACAGTTGACGACGTGCTGGAAAACTCCATTACTGTGCAGATAACAGAACAGCATAAACGGATGGAGGGAATCACCCAGCATTTCTACGTACCGAATTGCATCGAGGGAGATTGATACACGCACTAAAGATCCCGGACAGTGCCACAAAAAACACCCCAGACCATGATTGAGCCACCATGCCCCTGTACAGTTCCAACCTGGCATGCAGAATCCATGGCATCATGAGCCTGACGCTATGTTCTCTGCCTCCCTTCGGCGTCAAGCAGTAGGAATCGAGACTCATCTCCCCACGCTACTCGTTTTCGGTACTCTACACTCCAGTCTCTGTGCTCTCTTGCTCAGACAAGATATGTAGCCCGATGGTGAGCCTTAAGCAATGGTACTCTCGTAGGTCAACGGCTCCCGAAACCCATACGGTTTAAGCAAGAGTTGTACAGTCTGTCTACTGAATGCACGGCTGGCACCATCCTTTAACTGGGTGGTAATTTGAGGTAATGTTTGGTTTCGCTGGCTACGTACAATACGCTTCAGCCGTCCCTCATCACGTACTGTCAAGGCTGTCCTTTGCAGTTTGCCCGATCGCTAGTTTTATGTCCACCCTCCATGTATTCTAGGTCTACTCTTGATACTGTCGACCTTAAAAATCCTAGCTGTCTGACGATTTCAGAAGTTGAATGGCCCATGGGTCGTGCACCTACGATTTTAACGCGATCGAAGGCTTCTAAACCAGGCAGTTTACTCATCCTGGCAATTCCAGCAACTAATTCAGAACAACCACAGTACGCGCTCTATGTGCAGTTACCACAGCACCCTCTCTTGCGCATAAATGATGCGCAGCACTACACAGTTTGCCCTCATTCAGTGGCACTTCAGTATAGATCCCCCATGCTACAGCTACTTTAAAAAAATGCAGTAATTTTTATTAAAATTTTTTAACATAATATATTAGTGTAATCGAATCAGAATAGCATTCAATTGTTTTCTAGTTGTCACCTACCCTTGGATTATTTTTAGTAACTGGGTTATGTGTTTGCATTTTTTTACACAAACTCTCCAAGTCTAGGCTATTGAAGCTATTTGCAGTCGCATTTCATATTCTGCATTAATTTGTTTCTATATTTTTGAGAATATTTTTAATTTAAATACATTCTTTAGAGTTGCATTAAAACCTTTATAACTATATGAGAAACTTCTGTGTGTGTTGTACAAATTTGTAGCTTAGAATTTAAGAACTGTTCCTACTTAAATTTAGAATTTAACGTCGAATCGGTTGATATTTACGATAAATTGTTCCTTTTCCTTCATTAGCAGGCCTTTTGATTTATTCATTCAAACTCTCCTCTGGAAAGTATTATGAAACATGTTTCAGGGTTTTTTTTAAAGAAAAATGTTCACTTATAGGCGTTTTTTTTTTAATTACAAAAGCAATAAATTATATTTTAAAAAACTGAAAAACACGCTTTTATAGTAAATTGAACTTAAAAGTAGATAATTTTTAATATAAGAATAAAATGTGATTAACGAGAAAATTAATGTACTTGGGGTTAAAGCGTGGGGTGCTTTGTTTGTACACTAACTCTGCGTTTCAGAATAGAAATTATAACAATTGACATAGAGTACCTCACGTTTTTACCACAAAAACATTAATTTTCTCGTTAATCATTTTATTCTTATATTAAAAATTATCTACTTTTTTGTTCAATTTACCATAAAAGCGTGTTTTTTAATTTTTTTAATCTATAATTTATTTTTAATTTTTTAGTTCGATCTACAATGAAAGCGTGTTTTTTTTTAGTTTTTTAAACTATCATTTATTTTATTTCCATTTTCAGAAAAAATGGGTAAGTCTTTAGATTATGGTAAGAAAGTGAATACGCTTTCTTTCCTTTTTCATATAAAGAACACTTGTTTTTGTTTGTTGTATTTTTATTAACCGTAAGCGTTTTCGCTTTAGGGTTGTAACTTAATCTATTAGTCGCCAAATCTGGATATGAGTAAACGTTAATCCTGATGATCCCGATCAGCCGATGTGCAAAATTTCGAATTAATCTGACTTTTAAAATGGGTAAAAATCAAGTTTCAAGATTTCGTTACATACAGGGGAAGCTTATAAAAGTATGTTAATTAAAAAGGGGCTTTATTGTATAATTTTTAGCACTACCGTATAATTTCCTTCCATTCCAATAAGTTTTTCAAATCATTGCACAAACGAGTATAAAATTAGTTTGAGAAATTCAGGATCAGGAACAAATCTAAATTGTACATATAAAAAAACTTTTTAATATTTTGTTAAATTACAATAAAAGTAGAAATTAAAAAAAGTAGAAAGCTAAATAAAAGTAGAAAGTTATTTTGTCAAATTACTAAAAAGGGATACTGTCCTGCATCGAATTTGCTTTTTTAAGGCTCCACCCATGGGACCCATACATATTAATAATTTTATTTTGACTCGTGGAACCCTTGGGTCGGGTTTGTGAAACCCCAGGGTTCCGCGGAACACAATTTGAGGACCACTGCGCTACATAAACCATGCTGTGTGAGATCGACTTCTCTATAAAAACTACCGTATGAAATAACGTCGTGGAATTGAAAAAAAAATTTAGTGTTCAAATCTTTGTAAATGCTACCTTACAGAATTATTAGCTCAATTATTGCTGTTAGAAAACTATTCGATTGTTTTTCTCTCGGAGAACAAAGTAAAATTAATCAATCTATAGAGGATATTCATGAGAACATACGTAAAAGAACTTTTTTGTTAACGTCAGAATTTTCTTCCTTTCAGCTCTATCAAATTGGTTCAAAATTACGAGGTCCGTTGCGAAAAGCCCTCGTGTAGCTAAACAGTGCGCAGTACTATTTACTCAATCACATTCAGCTGCATCAAATGAAAACGTTATACTCACAGCAAGACTGGGCTGATTAACCTAATATGAACACAAAAAGAATCAGCCGCATAATGCACACTTCTAACACAAGAAAATGACAACTTTAGAAAAGATGAGCACATTATACAGCAAGTTATTTTCTCTTGCTAAGAATTTTTCAAGCTATTTTTAAGTCCCATAAAATCTTATAATATTTTTTGGATGTTACACGGGGTCAATTCTTATTCTTTTTAGAAACGTTCTCTCCCAACATATTAGAAGCTGCTCTTCATCATCGGGATTTATTTTTCATTCTTTCACAGTTTATTTTCGGTTGTTTTTCGCAATTTTTTGTATTGGTCCGTAGCTTTCCAGACACAGAATGAAATGAATAAAAAGAAATTTAAAAAGTGCAGAGTTATTAAATAAAAGTCAACTTTTGATTTAAAACCAGGAAATCGTAGGATTTCTTAAAGGTTATAATTTATACTCGTTTTTTTAAAATTGTATTTAAAGTGCTTTACGTTGCAACTGCATATAACGCAAAGATTTATTCTAAAAAAAATGCATTTTAATAGCGCTAAACAGTTTTATATGCAAAAATTGTATAATTTTTTTTAAAAAAAATTGCATTTTAATATTTGTTTAAAGATGTATTTATTTTTTAATACTATAATGACTGTATATGGAGGCATCTGTCTAAAGAACTGAAGAGTTTTAAATTGAAATTTAAACTTTCTTTTTATATGTATGATATATTTTTTAAAAGGCAATAAAATTTTTTAGTTATTATTTCTATTTATTTGTTTATTTTGTTGGTGCATTCTTCCAGTATTTTGCAAACAGCAGTATCAACCATTTTGCAATACTGAAAAGAGAACTTATTGGATATTTTTAACAATGAAAAACGTTGATAGAATGACCACTTCCTTTCAGTTAGTTACTGAAGTTTCGCAAAGCTAACACCCGCAACACTCTTATTTGTTGGTCAGCCGTCCTAGCCGAATCAAAGATCAGATTTCTAAGGTGGGAGATTTAAGACCAGGGAACCGAAAGAGGAAGTCACTATCTGAAAATTCTGGGAAAATAGTCAACAAGTAAATAAGTTTATCAAATATGAAAGATGTAGTCCAGCTGATCCACCGGGTTCATCATGTGAACTGAAAACAGAAAAGATAAATGTTTGCGTGTCCACTGTAAAAGTTTGTCTATTCCTCCTAAACCTTATCTTCACTCAATATAAAATTTTCAGTCAAGCCGCACATACGGTTTTATATTAAGTAAGTGTTCGGGTAAGCACATGTTTTTGTAGAGAGGAACTTCTTTTAGCAAGCGTGTCATTTTTTCAATATAATAGACACAGGGACGTCTTAAGGCATGGGAGAACTCGGCTCAGGCTTCGGCCACAATTAGGGGCCTCATCTCGTTCTTCACTCAACCTTAATTCGAATAACTTCAACGGCCAAATATTATTTCCGGTGATATTCTCCGAATAAATGAGAATTTTGGACAAAATGTCAATTGGCTACATGTGATGACCCTCGTCCACATACACGCCTAGGCCTCTGGCACTGTACACCATCGTTATTCATTCAGTCAAAAGGCGACAGTCGGTCGATCCGGTTTGTGCGATTGTAAGTCATGCACATTTGTTTGCTTAGGGTTATTGTTTGTACGAGTACTGACACATACAATATTGCTATACTCTGTCATTTTTTAAAGGGTACATTCATAGGTGAGGCCCACATTTGTGTAAGGCCCAGCAGTGCCCTTTTAAGCTCATTTCGAGCCCTGGGCGCAGAAGATCTACGGGCCTCCTTGGCGCTGGAGGATCAAAATCTATAACCAGAAAATCTGGTAAATCCAGTTTTTCCGGGCCCCTGGGCCAATGGATAAACCAGCACTGGGGACCAGACCCTCAACAAATCTTAGGACGTACTTGAATAGACGCCATCTCCACTCTAGCTAGTTTCTGTATGGTGATAAATGTATTCGGGAACAGTCGGGGTAGGGGTTTGCGCACGATGTAAGATTTCGTGCTGCGAGGGAATGTTCATTTATATCGCACTATAAAGCAACTTGACCTGATAATCTTGAACCTTGGTCAAATGTGTGATGAGGACGATGCCTATGCTAGAAGCTCACTCTCTAAATTACTAGACTCCCGCCAACGAGAGATATTTCAAATACATCAACCCCATCATGAACTCATGACACGCCGGTTATGAGTTCGTGACCATAACCACTATGCTAATGTGGCCACAAAGACCACACGTTTCCCAAGGATTTTAGAAAATTAAATATGTAAAAAATAAATGGAAGTAATATTCGTACATTTGAATAATTATTAAGTTTGATCAAGTAGCTTTTGAAGCGAACAGCTCACTTTGAAATGAATTTGAATCGATATCGGTATAAAAAAATTATTTTTATTATTTTTTTTTAAAAAAAATTGTGAGTGAGAACCAAGATTTTCTACGTAATGGCAAAAGAAGTAGCTGTAGAAATAAAAAAAATTTTTTTTTTGATGACACTTTATTTTCAAAATGAAAGAACAGGCATGAAAAAAAGAAATATATTTCTGAATTCTATATTTTCTAATTGTAATTTATAATATAATTATTTCTTTTTACAAAAAATTCGTATATCTATCCCGAACAAAAAATATTATTTTTTTTTGTTGTTTTTGCTATATAATTAGGCACCTGCGTTGTAGAGAAACTGCAGCACATTACATACGACAATGGTAAAGGCCTTTTGTCAAAATAATGTGGAAGTTTGGTGAGTGAGCTGTAAGCTTTGGTGTCATCCTCGTCAGTTGACCGAGGTTCAAAATTACGCTTGCTTTATAGTGCGGCGTTAATATAAACACTCGCACATTCTTTTTCAGGGTGTCATGAAAATTAGCGATAAGAGGGCACGAAGTGAAAAATGAGGTCATATCTGCTCTGGACAAAAATTTAAAAAAAAAATTCTCCAACACACTCAGTTAAGTGAAGACAAGTGCATTTCTGAAATGTAGAAAATTGACATCCTCTGTGACCCCAAATTTCGCGGTTTGACGATGATTTTTTCACTAACGTCATCTTACATAAACGGACTATCAGTCGCAGTCACATAAAAAAGATTGCTGGCTTGTTAGTTAAAATTGATAGAGCTTCTGTGCATCGGGGTATGAGAAAAAGATGCCATCTAACTTTGGCTCTCCATTGAAACAAAACTAATACACACAGACCCAGGCAAGTTTCTCAAAGGTTGGACCGCTTAGTTAAGATTCCGAAATGGCATAAAACTTGTTCTTTTCTATGTATAAGAATCAATAGAGATTTTTTTTATTCACAGGTCATTTTAAAAACACATCTGTTGTCACTTTTAAACCTAATCATGTTGGTTGTTGTGACCTAATGATATGGTACTGTGACCGCAAATCTCCCATTTCAGAGATTTTTTCATTAACGTGATCTTCCATGAGGGAGTGAATATTAAGAGTGAATCTTAACTGTTCAGCTGCACGAGGACTTTTGGCAACGGAACTCGTAATTTTGAACCATGGTCAAATGAGGAGCACGACATCTGAGCAGGCACCTCTCCTAACTACCACACCACACCAAAAGAAAGACGTTTGAGCTATCGACAGATTTAACGTGCATCACTTCCTGCACGGCGGGTCTTTAATAGTACGGGGTACGAACTCATAACATGCAAGTTGCTTTAAGAGATGACCCATTTAATGGCGATTCCGAAATAGTTGAATACTTGCTACATTTCTATCTGTAACAATCATTGCCGTTCTCTTTCACGGAAAGAATTCATTTTAAAAACCTGAAAATATCCGACTACCCAAGAATTGTGAATTTTGCCTAAAATTGAAAATTTTCTATGATTTTATTTTATAGATTATTTTATTAGCTTTATAAAAATATCAAGTTTATTATTTTCCGTTCACTAGAATAAAAACTACAAGTGTTTTAGTAAAAGCAGAGTAACGCGTTTTACTCGAAATTTGTTTTGTTTTTTTGAAAATGCTCAAACGGGGACAGCGATTGCTAAAAATTTTTTGAAAATAATTAACTGAAATTTTTTGTGCATGTCTTGTATAATAGTAGAAGTGTTTTGATTTTTAGATTTATCAATCACTGTTTTATTACAAAATTTACAGTCATGTTAATATAATCACTGTTTTTTTAAGAAAATTCATATAATAACTGAGATACAGTGCTCTAGTTTTTGTAAAAAAGAAAATATCTCTTATCCTGAGGTCATTTCAAAAATGAATAACCTAACAACACATCAGAATTGAAAAATTGAAAATTTGTTCAAAAACTTTTGGTACAGAATGGGTCTCGCTTATGTTATTTTTTGTAGGTTTTTACGGAGTTTTTTCCCATTTTAATAATAATAATTTATTTTTATCTTCTTGATTTTAGCATATTTTTCATAAAATGTACTAAACAAATCTAAAAATTTCTATTTCCATCTATTTCCATTTAAAAAAAAGTTGTCATAAGTTGTCGGATACCTTAAACATGCAACTCAAGTAAGCGATAAATTTAATAATAAAACGTAAAATAAATAAATAAATAGTGTAACACTTTAATAAAGTAAATGTTGGAAGTGTTCCCCTTCTACACGAATGCAGGCCTTACACTGTTTTAGTTATTATTAAATAAGTTTATTTCTTCCACAACTTCAGCAATCCTTTGCCGCAGTTTGATCACACTTTCGATTAGCTTAAAATAAATTTTATCTTTCATACAGCCCCAGAAAGAGAAGAAAATACAATGGGATTTAAATTTGGTGAGCGAGCTGGCCATGAAATGGAACTATGACGTCCAATCCACCTTTTGGGATATACAGATAACGCGCATAATGCGCTGTGCTTGTTGGAACCATCGGTCGCTGCTGATGTTGAGAGGCTCATCATCCAGCGGGTCTGAAAAATTGTTTCGAAGAAAATTCAAATATTTGGCTTTGTTTTAACTTATGGGTAATTCAAATGCTCCAATTATTTTTTCGTTTAATACTCTGGTTCACATTGATTTTAAATTGAAATGGGGAGCGGTCTTTACTAATAAATACTGATTTTCCGTATGCTATCCATGTATGTACGTTTAAATATCTGTTCCAAAGATTCACAGTTTCTTGAAGTTAAGTCTTTCCGTAAAAGAGAACAAAACGGCAATGATTGAAATAGATGGAAATGTACATTGAGAAAAAAGACGTACTCAAAAATGAACACGTAGACATACTCAGTTTGAAATGAGCATGTGTGTATCAGATTTGAACGTATGCCTTTATCGAATGTGATACATTACATGTACTCAACCCCCCAACCCCCAAATGGTTAATTAACACTCTCAGACAAATTAAAAAGATGTTCAGGATTACAAAAGCTCTTTTATTATACCGGCTACATATTTTAAAAATTGGGGTTCAACAACAAATTTAGCTCTCTTAAATCTTCCGAACTATATTTCGTATCTACCACGCAACATGCGGAGGAACATACGAGTATTAAATTCTTTGTTGTTATTTCTGATATTTCTTTTATTTGTAAATCTAAAAGTACTTGACTTGTTTTCAATATAAGATAAGTTTAATACGTTGGCAAAATTATTAATTACACTCTCTATACGATTGATGGCCAATTTAACGATATGATAAGCGTTTACTTTAGTTTGGTGGATTATTTAAAAAAGACAGTGTTATAAATTTAATGCAATTTACTTGATTCATAAGTCATTTTGCTTGATTTATTCAGGTCAAAACTCAACTGAAAGCAACATTCTTATAAAACACACCCTGGGTTAAAGTGTTGAACAGGGCGAAGTTAATTTTTTATCAATCAAAATTAGGTACCAAGTGATAGGTGTTACGAGAAATTACAAAGTGGAATTTTGCGATGAAAATAAAGAAATATTAATGAGAAATAAAAAAAAAATAGTGTAATTGGCGATCATTTCCGGTCACCAAAAAAAATCGTCAAATCCAATTATTTTACACTTTAACCCAAAATTGAAAAACTTTATCTATGTCCTGCACGCCAACTACTAAAACCCCATTTTAAATTCTGCTTTAAAATGTCTACCAATGACCATTATGTTACATGAATAAAACTATTGTTTCGCAGTAGAATGTGCTTGTATGAATTTTAGTATTATCATGTTTGTATGCGTAATATGGTTTTCCCAATTGATTGAACATGGTATTAAGTTTTATCAATTAGCACTACTAGTAGAAGGTGCCTTGCATGTAGGAATAAATACAACTTTAGGCAACCCGTTGTATCCAAATCAATACCAAAAAGATTCAGGATTTATTTAAATTTATCTACATTTTAAACTTAAAAAATTACATTATTTCTTCGTGCAATATATTTTTGGCCCCAAAGCACTTATTTATAAGCAAATAATAATTTGAAGTATTCTTTTGCTAGTGTGGAATAAAATTTTAGTTTTATTTTCCTACTGAACTCTAAAATGACTTGCATGTCTTGAAAAATAAAGCCAAGTTTACAAAACAAGTTTTTGTTGGCAAATTATTAATCTTTTTATGGGACTAATTTCTAGAAAATTTTAAAGTACTTCTTTAGCTTATTACTTAAGTTATGGAAAATGTCTTAAAAGTTCCCATAAAGAAATTATTTTAGAGTTTCAACAATTGCAATACATTTATTTTAAGATTCATTTCACTCTGATTTTCGAATAGTGAAAGAATCAAAAGTAATCCACATTCTTGTATCATACCACAATACGCCACCCAATGTATTCTTTTGATTTTGTCGATTGTTGGGAACAAAAAAAAACAATAAAAAGTAAATTATTGAATAAAGTAACTACCAAAAATGTTTCGGGCTCAATTTTTTTTTCAATAGGGCTGCGCATTGGTATTTTAAACTTTTGCAGACCTAGTACATTCCTCAGGAGCTGGTATCACTTATTAGCGCTACACCCTATAGGCGATACCAATTACAGGAAGCAATTTTGACGCCCAGTTTCCTCCACAAAGGGAGGCACCTGAGCTCTTGGCAATGCGAACCAGTACTAGGATTTAATTTTGCCGAGAGCATCCAAGCCAAACAGACACTCTAGGGATCTTTTACATGCCACACAATCATACGACATAGCCTCTGTCGATTTTCTGCATCAAGAAAATCCACCGACTTGGACCGGGGTCGCAACCTTGGGTTCAGAAGGCCAGCGACAACGCCAACCAGCCGGCGGGCTCAAGAATAGTTTATAGTATTTATAAAATACCACACAGTACCCGCTCAATACGAAAATGACCCTAAAAACTTGAGATGAGCTCTTGTTTTCAAGAATCAAAACTCGTCTCCTTACTCATAAAGCTGTGTCTTCACTCTTTCTATGAATAATCTTTAGGACGCGCGGGAAGCGCTTGCCTCGATTTTTTAACTCTACGAAAGGCGTGTGCCACCTCTTCAGGTGTGATTTGAGTGGAACCAAGAGCAGAACCTTTTGATCGCCGGTCAACGTATAATAATTTCACTGAGGGGTACACGGATCGTTTATATTTTATGTACCACGATATAAGGATAGTTGGCGCATTGGTTCGGCTTTAGGTGACGTTTCACAGCTGGTGGTTAACTTCTCGTCCATGAAAATTCGCACATATCCGAGAGAAATACACTGCAGCAAATAAAACACAAGTAACTTAATGTTCCTTGGGTGGTCTGGTACCATTTCATTTACGGACCGGTACTGATCCACGTACAAGGGCTTGGGGACCACTGACCTAGAGCACCAGTAGAACAAAGAACAGACAATAGTGCACGATGAAAGGGATGCGTTCGCTGTTTTTCGACTTACAACGCAAGTTAAACCAATTCAACTATAATTAGGTCTGAAAGATTGCTTGTACGTGGAACACCTACGTTGTATCAGAAAGTGTTAAAAAGCAGTTTCATTAAAATAGGTCACCCAAATTTTCAAGTGATAACTTCTTTAGACACGTTATATTGAAGAGTCAACTTGAATGATGCGTCACGCTCGGAAATGTAACGCTCATTCGGCTTTTTTCGTCTGAAATTTGGTTTAGACAGGATCGGTCAAGATTCAATAGTCTGCGACACACCACTAAAAACAAATTACGTGATCGAAGGTGGGGTGTTCCCCCCGGGTTTTGAGTAATACTGGGTCTTCCTTCTTGTGTGCTTATATAATTAGTTTTTTGTTTCCAAAAAAATGAACAGTTAATACAAACTTCGAAAAAGAGAATCTCTAGGGAATTTAAAAATAAATTAGATGATAATTATGTAGAAGAGTATCAAGTTTAATGTATATAAGCGGGTTATTGTAGGCATAATATAAAATTCGAATGATCCGATTGCAGATATATATTTGTTGTAAATAAGAAAATCAATTTCGATTCAGAAAATGTCGAAGGGACAAAATATTTTAGTCTTCTGGATAGAGGTTTAAAAATACCCACATATATTGTTATGAAAATCATTTCAACCCTACATTTTATTTTTAATTTGTTAATATCGAAAAGATTGGATTGAATATATCTTAAAGTGATTACCAATTATCTTGCTTTACAACAGTGGTTCCCAAAGTGGTCTATATGGACCCCCAGGCAGAGGCGGATTAAGCTAGTTGGAGGCCCCTGGCGGTAAAAGGTTTGGGGCCCCCTGGGCTGAAGAGTCGAAAATCTTAAATAGTGAAAAAATTCGCTCACCTTAAATTCTCAAAATGTACAGCTAAAAAAAATTAACGGCTAAAAAAAATAAATAAACTTTATTTTAAAGAATTAAAAAAAAAACCTTACTTGAAAGCTTAAAATTTTGCTATACAACTTTACGTCTTGATTTTTCTTGGGCAAATTCATCGATTATTTTTGCAGTATCTATTGGGTCCAAAACATCGTGTTCTATATATAATATGGCTATGCTGTTCAGTTTGTCTTCTCCCATACTACTTCTTAAATAATTTTTAACGCGCTTAAAGCCGAAAAAGATCTCTCACCTGATGCATTTGATATCAGTATAGTTAAAAATATTTTTAAAAGTATCTCTACATAGGGAAAGTCGAGACCATTTCTTTTGCAACTCGATAAATTTCTATTGGAGTGTTCATTGTATCTTTGTTTTCTTTTAAAAATAGCAAAAACTGATCCAATTCATCGTCAAAATTAAACGATTCAATATCGTCTTTGTAAATATCTTTTAATTTTTGTACAGCTTTCTTCTTAATTTCAGGTAACCTCTCGTCAAAAAATACAAAAAAAGTGTTCTATAACATTTTCATATATTCCAGCTCTTCGGAATAGTTATGCGCTTGTTCTATCATATATGACATAGAATGAGGTGACCAAGAAATTTTCCCTGTTTTCAAATTCATGACCTTCTTTATAGTTTCACCGAAAATAATTTTTCTCTTTCGCTGCATGCAAGCTTGTCCAACTTCCTTTTCAAATGAGAGCCCTGATAAAGCAGTTGCTTCTTGTTCTACTTTTCCAAATTCATTCCTGAAATTTTGTATATAATTTTCTAAAGATTTCAGTAGATTAGTTCCTTTTAATAGCTACACGCAATTGATTGTAATGCTCTGCTAGTAGCACTCACCCTCTGGAGTATGGTATCCCAAATCACGGTCATTAGGGAAGTTTCATGTTTCCCCATCTATTTCAAAAGAGAAGTTGCCTCCAGTATTGTGATCTTCTCCTCATTTGTATCACGGATTTCAGCCCGGGCCTCTTCTATGTGTGTATAACCAAGTCTTATAGCTCGTATGGCATCTGCTCTTGCTGACCATTGTGTATCTGAAACTTTTTTCACAGATATTGCATGTTTATTCCTTTCCAGATTTTTATTTAAAATTCGCCAGCGATGGGTTGACACAGAAAAAAAAATTGAATAATTTCTGTACAAGCATAAAATTTTTAATTGCATCGCTACAACTTTCTACTGCTAAAGATAACTCAAAACTGTTTGACAAACGCCACAATATATCACAAAAGAAATCTACAATTTTTCAACTAAATTTATATCTTAATTACATTCAAAGTTCCCTTTCTCAAAATTAAACACTTTGAAAAAATACACAAAAATAAACATATTGAATAACTTTTCACATTTCTATTTTGTTTGTGAAATCACTCTTGTCTACTTTATAAATTGTGTTTATCATATTTTTATTTCTGTAATACATTTTTCTACCATTTTAAATAGTTTTAAACTAGGAGCAATTAAAAAATAGTACCTATATTTTTCAACATTTATTATTGTTCTGTAAAAATAAACATTTCATTAAATGCTTTTTATAAGAAATTTCTGCTGTAGTTTTGGCATTGTAGCCTTTTTTAAAGATTTTAAATATAGTTATAGATGAATTTTGATTAACTTTATTAGAACTTTGATTAACTTTATTATTTATTTAAAGAAATTATGCATTTTTAAGTAATTATACGACTTTATGCATGTGAAATGAATAACAATTTGTTGAGAGTTTGATGCTAAAAAAGACAATGTAAAGTAAATATCAGATTATTTTCCAAAACCTCAATCAATGTTTTGTTTTTCAAAAAACTTGAAAATTTTGTATTAAATTTCATTATGCTCTTATGAACGTTTTTATTACATTGATTTCTATTAAATACATGCATATATATATATATATATCTATGTAAAAAAAAATTGAATATAATAAACTTAATTCTTTCGAGTATGTCCCCCCCCCTCCCTCCCTCTCTTTAACACGAAAAAATATTTCCATCACCTCAATCAGTTCCATGCTAAACGATTTTCACTGTATATATAGTTTCACTTGTTGGCTAAAACGGTTCTAAGCAACAACAAAAATAGTTTTATAGTTTTATTTCTATTATTATTATTTTACAGTTGCACTGAGAAATGAAACTATCAAAAATCTTTTTATCCTTGTAAAAAAATAAAGGGGAGGGGAGGATGGATAGACACTTCTCTATGCTTTTCAGAAGAAGATCTACTTGATGTAAAACATGGAATGTTGTAAAATGTATTTATTTTTTTCTCCTTCTCCTTCTAAAAGTTATCTCTTCTAAAAGTTTCTGAAGATAGTGTCGAGGGCAGGAAATCTTCTGCCGACGATTTTCCGTCTTTTCCTCTCTTTCTCACAATTCTTTCAAATATCTGAAGAACCCTCCTTAACCTCCCTCCTCAAAGGATGAGTCGGAAGGCTTTCACTCAGCACTCCTACTCTTATCTCTTTTTAGAATAGAAGAAGAAAAGTTACTTCTTTTTTCCCGGATGGAACCCGCTCGATGACGATTTTAACTCACGGGCGTGCAATGTGGGTCTTCAAAGCTGCACTGGGATTTTTTTCCCCAAGAATTTTATAATTCACTGTAATTTCTGGTCATCTTAATTTCAACTGATTAAGTTTGAAAATTAAATACTGGTTGTTTTTGAATGGTAATTTTTATAAATTATTTAAGTGATTAGGCCTCAAAAGTTCTTGACAGGACAGGGATCGATTATTTTTTAATTATTACCATCAATTCATTTTTATATAATTTTTTTCATTTTTCTAATAATATCAATCGCTAGCCCACTTCGCTTTGTTTTTTTTCGATACACTGTATGACTCTACAGTTGATTGGCTACCAGACCGACAAGCTTTCATGGTGTGTAGGAAGGGTACAGAGACGATTCAGAATCCCATGGGAATGTACAGTCACAAATGGCGTAGTTTCGAGCTATGGTGCAAAGAAGAAGATTAGCATCAACACATTAATGGAACAGAAAACACTTAAATGCAAGGTTTTACCACAACAGGGATTCCAAAGGGCATGGACTTTTACTTCTTTGGTCATGTGAAGAGTTTGGTGTACGAGAACCCCGTTCCTTCAGTCGAAGACCTCATCGCTCGAGTCTGTAGCTGCGGAGAGGATACGCGACATGCCAGGAATCCTCCAGAACTAAAGGAATTTCATCCAGCGCAGCTGTCAGGCCAGCCAGACGGCTTCTGGTCGTCATTTCGAGCACCTGTTGTACTACAACCTTTCAATAAAATCTTTTCTGTCCCATTAAAGTATTGCTCTTTCTTTTCTTTTCTCTGCTTCTTTGCACCGTAATTCGTAAATATGGCATTTTCTACCTTACATTCCTAGGCGATTCCGAGTCGCCTCTGTACCCTGAAAGTTTGTCCGGCTGGTAGCGAATCCCCCCGTATAATGTTTTTAAATTATTTGTATCCAAACAGTCCTAACCTTAAGCTTTTAATGTATTGAAACATATTCCTACAGATGTCGCCTCTTGATTTAAAAAGGTCAGGACTTGAATTTTTAAAACGGAGGTATGTTTATTTTTTATCTTTCCTTACGATCCCCTTCCCGCTTTGGAGTCGATTTCTCTAAACCGCATTTTTAGCAGATCTCTAATCAACAAACGAAACCTGCCAAATTTCAAATCTGTAGATCTTACGGGCAAAAATTCCCGTTTGAAACCATAACATCTCCACAATCACCCTTTGGGGTCGATTTCCACCAAACCGGCTCTTAGCTCATCTCTAATGAACTCCTACAGAGTTTCAAGTTTATAGGTCTAATAAATCCGGAGAAACCGTGATGAGTGACTGAGTGAGTCACTCCCCCCCCCCTTTTATATATAGAGATTAACAACGCGTGACATAAGAATTTTTCAAGGGAGAGGTGTCCAAGGCCGAAAATCCGTCATTTTCGTATCATACTCCGATCCGCCGAAAAACATATTCCTTTGCTTTGTCGATTGTCGGGAACGAAAAACAGCATAAAATAAAGTGTTGAATAAATGTTTGGCATTAATTAATAAAATTAATTATTAATAATAAATACTTAGTTAAAGTTTACGTACTATATACATAGGATTATAAACAATCGAGGGGAAAAAATCAAGGGCTATGGGGGAAGGGGGATTCGTACCCGGTGAGCCCCCCCCCCCTTGTGGGCGCGGCTGCAGATTAATGTTCTGTTGTAGCTCAGAGTGACGAATTTCATCACGGTTTCTCAAGTGTTATTGTAAAGTTACTATAATTACACGGGGCATAATGACAGTAGACTTCCGAGAAATTCATCTTTAACTGCTGTGAGACGAAACTGGTGTTTACAGAATATAAAAAGGGAAAAAGAATCCTTGCCGTGACTGTTTTTGTGTATCGCACCTCAAAGCAGCCCGAGGGCTATTGCAGACTGTCTTCATAATCATCATGTTCCGAAAACAATGCTTAATTTAGTAATCTACACTTTGAACTTCCCCATGCCACGGTAGCCTAGCGGTCATGGCGTCGAGGCTGGCTGAAATCTGTGTCAAGGCTCAAAACTCTCCCGTTGGCGTGGTGGGGAATTTCGTAGAGGGAGTGCCAATTCAGGTGTCGACCACGGCACTTGACCGCCATTCAAAGTGACGAGGTCCATAACAAAAAAGGATTTTCTAAGGAACTATATTTTTGGACAAGGTAGATTAAACGACAAACTTGTTTGCTGAAATAATAATATATTTTCTCTCTATATATCAAAGAATAATGTTTTTCGTGACATTGTGATAAATTTATTTAAACATAAGATATATTTAAGAGAAATGTGTCTCAAAAAGTTTAATTTAACTGATGAGAAGCACCAAAAGAACGCTTTCTCGAAAACTCCGCTTATGTGATGGTATAGATTTCTCCAGTAATTTATAGAGGTAAACACATTACTGCAAAGTTGCCAAAAATGGTCTCCAACATGGTTTCCGCCAAATTTAGTCAACAAAAATAATGGCAACTTCGCTGTGTTGCCAATGCCATTGAAACGCCATTACATTGTAAGGAACATTGTTTTAGAATAGACACTAAATTGAAGCAAAAATTAAAATGTGAAGATGAAGACTTGAATTTTTGAAGTGAAAACTTCTTTAGCGATGTTGGGTACTTTTTGGTAGGGGAAAATCTTATGGGTTCACTTCACCGACATGCTCTGACTGGCGCATGCGCAGTGTGCTGTTCGCCCTAGACACTTTTTGGATGGGTGAAATCTCGGGCGTTCGCGTCACCGACATGCGTATAATAGTATATCTGTAGCTATACAGCTGACGTATAGAGCTGTGTATATCTTATAAGTGAAATTGAATGGATTTAGTGAAAGTTCAATGTGTATATACTATGCATTGTTGAAATAGTTTTTTTTTGTTTGAATATTATTTGAATCGTTTAATTCAAGAATCATTGTGCAGTTCGAGACTGAGTACTAAATAAATATACTAATATTTTTTGAAGATAAAAAATAAATAACAGAAAATTATTTTAAACACTCGTATTATTTTGGCGTTTGAAAATTAATATGTTTTTTTAAAATTATTTTAAGTCTTATTTATTCTGGCGTTTGAAAAATTTGTATTATTTTTTCTGCATGCAATGCATTGCAAAGATATAGAACTACATTATTGCATGTAAATTACAGTTTTACAATTTGAGCAATGAGTATAAACAGAGTTGTATAATTTGCACAATGGGGGTTAGTCCACCCGAACAGGGGGTGGCCCCACACCCCAGTAATACCTAAAAAAGGAAACATTTTCTTGCTAATAATAACGTATCATTAAAATAAAAATTTAATGCAGGAAGGTTAGATATTTGCTTGTATTTTTCCTCGAGTCACATTTCGGAACCAAACAAATATCTTTTCAAAATAGCATTTGCCTCCTTGACTGCTCTTTTCGAATGCAAGGCAACGTAGGAAGATCAGACTGTGGATAAGAATACAAAAACCCAGGGAAAAAAGAAAGGAAAATCTCTTAACAGAGGTAGCTTTTCTTGCTCTTCACCCCCCCCCCTAATCCTCCTTTCGAACTCTTTATTTTTCTGCACACCGTAAGACAATCCGGGGCCCACCCATGGGGAATGTCCTTTTTATACGAAAGACCCTTTCGCTCGATTGAACCCCGCAAAAGCACCGACAGATTGTTGTTTTGAGAAGTCAACCCCTTGATCAATGAAAATCGAAGTTTCCGAAAGATTGTCGGAAAGGTCCAGGTGACCTTTACCCAGTCCGCTCCTTAGACGGGAATCCACATGACAGGAGTTTTTTTTTTTTTTTTTTTTGAGAAATTCAAACACGGATTGTGCGTTTACCCGGACTGGAACAAGGACTTCAATTTTTAAGTGTTTCAGGTTATTTAATGAGTGTGTGTTTCAGTATTTTTCCGTTATTTATGTATGCCACGTGTCCTTATTTTATGTTTACTTGAATAGAGCGGCATTCAAATAGTTTTTTTTGCCTCTTAGGGAAGGGGTGAGAGTTTATTAATGCCGTAACAAAAGGAGGGTGTCGAATCTCGTCATTTTGAGCTAAAGGCACCTGAACTCTGTCACTGCCTCTATGAACTTCCACACCACGCCAACGGGTTGGACTTTGAGCCTCCACAGATTGAACGTGCATCGCACTCTCTACACGGTGAGTCTCCAGTGGAAACAGGGTTCGAACCTGCAGCATGCCAGCCAGTGAGTTCGTGACCATAACTACTAGGCTATCTTGGCCACATTCGAATCTCGGAATGAAGATAGATTGGGAGAAACTCAATTATTGTTTTGGGGAAAACAATTCAATGCTATTCTCTTTTCATGATTCAACTGTAATAACAGAGTATGTGTCAACGTGTTGTATTTTCTTAGTAGTACTAGTATATATATTTTATGCAATATTCGAATAAATCACTTAAAATGTTGACACTTTATAAAATGCATGAGTGAGTAAATATTAACGTCGCATGATCACCAACACGAGGGCTTATGGCGACGGACCTCGTAATTTTGAACCGTGGTTAAGTGACGAGGACGACACTTGAAATGACACCACTTCCCTTAACTACCACACCACACCAACGAGAGGACGTTTGAGCTCTCGACAAATTTAACGTGCATCGCTTCTCTACATGGCGGGTTTTAGTGGTACTGGGTTCAAACTCCTGAGATGCCAGCCACGATCTCATACCTTGACCATTGGGCCACCGTGGCTACTTTTTAAAATACACAACAGATTTCAGTTTTTTAAAATAGCAGATTATACTATGAAAATTTTCCCCTAATGTATATTAATTTTAAATAATTTATGAATAGTCTCTCAATCCAGTAAAAATGGTTCCTCTTTTTATTAGTCTACAGTGAAATATGTTTCACGCGAAAACACTTAAGACGAAATATCGGTTAACATGGAATAATACAATGGTATGCGCAGTAAGTATGGGCAAAAGTATGCGCAGTTATTTAGACGCACATTCCAATGGTGAAATAAATAACAAAATGGACGACATCGAACAACTTGTTAGCCATCTGACGCCAAGAAAGACAATCCAAAGAAAATTATCAAATTATTTTCTAAAAACTCAATAAATATTTTGTTTTCAGAAAGCTTGAAATTGTCGTATTAAATTTCATTAATTTCTTGTGAATGTTTTTAATTTTTATTAAACACATGCATATATGCACATCTATGTAAGTAAAATGTACTTTAATAAACTTAATTTTGTTAAATGTGTGGGGTTTTTTTTCCTGTAACACGAAATTGTTTTAACACGAAAAAATATTTCAGTCCCTCAGTTTCATGTTAAACGATTTTCACTGCATTCATTTTCCCATTTTTATCCTATACAAGTTTTTTCAAGGTACATATACTCGGTAATCTAGTGGCTATGGTCACGAACTCGTGGCTGTCATGTCATGAGTGCCACTGAAGACCCACTGTATAGAAAGACTGACACACGTTGAATCTGTCGTGAATCAAACGTCCCCCCTCCGTTGGGGTTGTGTTTGGAAAGGGGGTACAAACTGAAATGTCGTCCTCGTCACTTGAACGTGATTCAAAATGACGAGGTCTCTCCCCACTAGCCCTCTTGTTCTAAGAAACGATATTAATGAAAACACTTGTTTGAATCGATGCATTTCAGGCAATGGTTGACATCTGCTCACGGTCTGAGTAAATTTATTTTCTGGCAGTGAAACTGCAAAATAAAATTTAAAAAATAAATAAATAAAATGAACAAACAAAAAAATCATCGAGTGGGCGTTGCATCCAAACCGCCACAGTGCACTTTCCCACACCACAAAACGCGATCGTTCCACAGAAGTTAATTAATTGCCGGGATGACATTTGTACATCCCCGAACATACCTCTGTCGCGGGTGCATGAGGAGATCCCATGTTCTCGTGAGAACTGATGTCTCGTCATCGGACAAAACGCGACATCAGGTGAGCGATACCAGAATGGCATTGCTGTGGTTACCTGATTTTTCCCACTGAATACCCCGCGCGAGTCCGTTCATGCGCGACGTCATCCCTCAACCATTCCATCAATCATTAATACATAACACTACATTTGGCGGACAGGGTTCACTAAATACTCGCCAGAGGGCGCGTTATGATGTCTATTTCGTTCCCCGCTTTTTTTACCCCTTCCTAAGGCAATTTGTTTATTGTAATGTAATGTTGAAATATTTTGGGGATTTAGAGGGATTTATAAAAAGAGAGAAATTCAGGTGGCTTTTTTCTTGAAACTAATTTGATTTTTAAAGCCATTTTTTTTGTGAGGAGCATGTTTATCACCACCTACTGGGAGCTATTTAAAGGCTGAACATCATTTTTTTTTCGGCATTCCTTTTTATAATGCATTGCATGAAATTTATAAAAAAATAATTTGCAAACATTAAAATACGCTGTAGGAATTATAAATTGGATGCATTTTGCATTAAAAGTATAGATATTACTTTTCATGAAATTTCAGAAAACAGGAATCAGTACATAGTGCGACACTACAAGTTATACAAACCTATCTTGTTTTCGTGTGCTTTAGTAAAGCCCAGAGGGCAACATCTATAAGTTTTTTGTATAGTGGGCATAGGGTCACCCACTTGAGTCAACCGTACGTCATCTGTATCAGTTTTGTTGCTGCTCAGGAAATTTACAGGTCGTCCTTTGCGCTTGCGACTTGAAAATCCAGAAATCTGTTGCCGTGCTAGGCGAAATGCTAGCAGCACCAATCATAGATGAGAAAATAGCTTCCATGGATATTAAAAAATTTATTAAGTTGATAGGAGTATACTTACCATGGCTTTTTTTTTTATAAAGGGTTCAAATAATATTCATTTAATTATTGTCTAATGTATTTTTTTATTTATTTTTTTTATTGTTGAAAATGTTTATAGCCAAGGAAAACTTTTTATTAATATGAAATGTAAAGTGAGAGAATTCTAACTAATTCTGTGATCTATCAATTGTTTTTAAATTGATTTTATATAAATATATATTTTTATAACAGATAGGCGTTATAACTCTACGACGGAGCACGAGCATATTAAGAAGCCGAAAACAAAAGATTTTCTTAAAAAAAACCATAAATTTGCTGAATGTAAGCAAACGAAATTCCTTCTGACATCATAAAAAATTAAACACACGTTTACACTGTTATAATACACTTATAAATGTATCAGTACTATACAATGTATTTTATAATTAATTTAACAATATTAAAAGTTAACAAGAAATTTAATAATTATCAGTGAACCCATAGGCTTACCATGCATAAATTTTTTTCAAAAATTAACACTTATCTTGATAGTTTGTACGGTTTATAATGAATCCCTGACCTGCCGACTAAAAGTAATGCGATTCGCTCCCCAATGCCACCGTTTTCCACGTAGGCGCGCGTATCTTATGTGGTTTGTGGAGGAGAAAAGGAATAAATAAGCAAATCCTCTGGAATCCTCTTCGCAAACATTGTCAAGATTCTTTTGTTGCATTCCAAAGTCTTTGGAATAATTTTATGGGGAGCAATATACAGTAAAGATCGTTCTTCGGAAAGACGTATAAATACGTCCGGGTCAATTAATGCTTTGGCTGAGCAAGCGTTTATATACGCTAGTGGCACTTAAGAGGTAAAAGTAGTGGGGGGGGAGGTGAAAATTCTGATTGAATATTGGGTTGCAAATATTGAAAGTTTGAGAAGCACTGGCTTAGTGTGTAGTTGCTGATGTGTGGGGAAACCTTGAACAGCAGAAGAAAGACTCATGATGCATTGCAATGAGAGTTAACCACTTGCTGCTGTGTTTCTGTTACACCACTCGCTACAGATCAAAGTGCGTTTTGTGATTTTCAAAAGTTATTTCAGGTACAATTTCAAACATTTTGTGTGACTTGAACGTTGAAGTTAAGCATAATATACACCTAAAAGAATTGTAGTTTGTGTGTAAAAAATTGTCTCAATAAAATATAATTCTAAGAATATCTTTTAAAACTTAGGAGAACTCATTATCCTAAAAATGACCAAAACATCTCATTTTTCTTATCGCCTCATTCTAGTGATACGACTTTTCTAAATATGTGTAAGAAATTTCGTAGCCCTACCTACAGTATTTAGCAAGTTATTTGCCTTTTTTTTTAACAGCACGTCGAATCAAAACCCGAAACTAGAGCACACGTGCCGTATGCATCCAGTTCTTCGATTTATTTCATTGACCTTTTAAAGGTTTCAATTGTGCTTTTTCTCGAGTTTTCTTTTTTCACCCTATTCATATATTTAAAATGCCTTTTTTTAATATTCAGTATAAAGTTTTGACATTTTTTACGGTTGCTTTTTTATGATATGTTGATGATTCTGTTCTTGGAATATAAAAAATTGTAAATACTAATTTTTTTTAAAAAATAATCATCAAAATTAAATATAGCTTTTTTTTTTTAAAACTGTTTTATATAGTGTCCGACACAAAAAAATATTGTAAAAATAAAAGCGTCACTCGTAATATCAACTCCATACACAGAATATTAGAAAAGAATTTTAGAAAAAAAAACTGTATAAAAATATTAAAATTTGTAGAAGTAGAAGAATAATTTTAAAGTATTGAAATATTTTTAAAAAATTTAAAATTATTGTTTCCCAAAGATGTTTTTCTTCAGAAATTGTATCTTATGTGTATTCAAATAGGATGTATGTAAACATTTGCATATAAATATATAAATAAAAAAAAATTGTCTAGGGAACCATCTTCCCTTAATAAATCTGGCCGCGGTAGCCAATTGCTCTAGGCATCGGATCATGTCTAGCGTGTCATGAGTTCGATCCCAGTACCACTGAAGACCCACCATGTAGGGGAGCGATGCACGTTAAATCTGTCGAGAGCTCAAACGTCCTCCCGTTAGTGTGGTGTGATAGTTAGGAAAGGGGGTTGCCAGCTCAGGTGTCGTCCATGTCACACGATCATGGTTCAAAATTACGCGGACCGTCGTCTACAGCCCTCGTGTAGCTGAACAGTGCAACGTAAATATTCACTCACTCACCCCTTAATAAATATTTCCAACATTTCAGAACCAAATTATTTTTTCATAATAAATAAATACTTAAAGCATTTCGATAAAAACATGAAATAAGGATTTGATTATTTTGGATATATCCAAAATAATGGTTCTACATATTTTTCCAACATAAAAACTAAATTCGTTTTTAATTGCGTTTAACTTTTGGCAACAGTCTACTTCAGATTTTATCGGCTGTTGAACGCTGCTACTGTACAATTGACAACACGGAAAGGAAAGAAAGAAAGATATATGACTTGAAAAAAACTAATAATAGACTTATTTATTCGTTTTTTAAATTTTTAAATTTTTATTTATTAATTTATTTTTTTAATGATCAAAATGAGCTTAACATTTACTTTAAACGAATCTAAGCTAATATTAATTTACTTTGTGATTTCAAAAGTCAACGCAAGCACGGGGAAAAAAATGAAAATTAAGTAAAAGTCAAATCCCCATATAACCTTTACAAGAAATTAATTTAACTCCGTTGCTATGATACCGCGTGGTCGTGTTTTTGATACTGAATATAATTAGCTTGATTATAAAGCAGGTTTTTATTTTAACTGTGCCATTTTATGCCTTAAGGTATCCGACTAGGTTGAAAAAGTGCTTTTTAGGTGTTTGATGTTTGGTGATGTTTGGGCTATTAGGGAAAAAGAAATACAATTATTGAGGAAAAAGGACTAACACATAAAACTAGAGAGTTTTTTAAGTTGTTTTTATAGTATTTACTTTATCTAACTTATAAAAAAAATTTTAATGGGTTTTTTTAAATTAAATTTTTACAATAATTTGTGCACGAAAAACGAGATATCTCCAAAACAATCCGATCAAATTCGATGAAATTCGTAACATATATGTTATGGGCTCTTCAGAGTGTAACAAATAGCAGGTCTTAAGACACCTACGTTTCATCACATTTTACAGCCGTTTTTAGCTTAGAACATGCAGTAGTTTTGATGAAAAATCATTAACATCAAATTTAAATGCTAATAAAACATTTATTCCTTAAAATATTTTTTATCCTGTGGTTTGTGACACGTCAGTGAGTGAGTGAGTGAATATTAACGTCGCACTGTTTAGCAACACGAGGGCTTTTGGTGTCGGTCCGTGCCATTTTGAACCATGGTCAAGTGACGTGGACGACACCTGAGCTGGCACCCCCCTCCTAACTACCACACCACACCAACGGGAGGACGTTTGAGCTCTCGACAGATTTAACGTGCATCGCTCCCCTACACGGCGGGTCTTCAGTGGTACTGGAATCGAACTCATGACACTCTAGGCATGATCCGATGCCTAGATCACTTGGATACCGAGGCCAATGTGACACGTCAGAGGGATCAAGAAATATATTAATGAAATTTAAATTGCAATGCGCAATTTATTTTTATTTATGGCGTTTTTCTTAACTTTATAAATTTTGCTAAAATTTCATAAAAATAATTTTTTTTCAAAAACAAAGGGTGATTCATGTTATTTATATAATAATTGTGACTTTTTAAGCCTATTTATGTTCTTTAAAACAACAAATTTATTCTGAAAATCAATTTTAAAAAATTGGTCTCCGAACCTAGTCGGATACCTTAAAGTGCATGTTGTTTCTTTTTTAATTTCCTGGTGTCCCCCCCCCCTCCCCAGTTTATTCATAAAAAAATAATTGAAAACCAAAAGTAGGTGCATAGTCTTAAGTCATGTAAAAATAAAAATAAAATGTTTCTGTCTTTAAATTTATTTTACTCCGAAGATTATATTCGTAAAAAACTTATAATAAATTTTGAAATTCACAAATACAGGATTCGTAATGTAGTTAATTCAAATGGATACAATAAGATAGCGGAGATGTACCTCCCAGTAATACATTGGGATCACGGTAACCCAGTAGTTATGGTTACAAATCCATCACTGGCGTGTTGTGGGTTCCAGACCTGGTGTCATTCAAGACAAGACGTGTAGAGGAGCTGGAACACGTTAAATCTATTGAGGCTGGTGTGGTGCGGTAGTCTGGAGAGAGAGGGTCAACTCAGGTGTCGTATTTTTAATTTGACCGAGGTTGAAAATGACGAGGTCCGTCCCCAAGGGCGACGTTAAGAAACACTCACTCATTCGCCCGGTTCTACATAAATTTGTAGCGATCCATGACAAGCACTTATTTCACTGATATCAAGGAGGTTTCAGTTGATATCTTTTGCATCCAACTACCTAGAGTTTTTCCATATATCTGGTTCAAAAACTGTTCTGCAAACTCTGCTTAATTTCTGTAATCGAACACTCATTTTGGAATGTGCATTCACTTCTGAGCATGACTGAGATCGTAAGTGTGAACATATTGAAAATATTAATTAAAAAAAGGAACTAAGGTTTTAACCAGATAATGTAGGGGGCAAAAGTATTAAATTAGACTACAATCGAAAACACCTAGTAAATGGGGTTAAACGTGCTCCTCAGACGATTTCACTCCGATCCCCTCACTTAATCGAACATCCCTTTCCTTCCCACACTTTCCGGTGGGGGTGGACTATTACCAATCACCTGAAGAGCATCCCACCATCTGGCCGGATCACCTCTCCCCACCCATCTCTCACCCATCCAGGATAATGTTCGTCATTAGAACACTTTCGAACGCAGCTGCGGCCCCTCTCCACTCCCCCCCTCTCGAAGCTCCCTGGCTTTTTTGTTTCACTCGATGGGATGGCACGTGACTTCATATCCGTTGCGGTGGGACTTTTTAGAACATTTTTTTTTTATCGTCTGCACAGTTCGTTAGAGATGGAGATGCGGCATGTTGATTGTTTGATCCCAAACAGATCAGAGTTGGACGCGCAATTTTTTTTTAATTCGACTGAGTTGGTTCGCCTTTTGTGCGGTCGTGGGAAAAGTGGTAATGGGCAGGGTGTATTCGCGGGATGATTCCTTCATTACATAACTGTGTAATAGTTTTTACCTTTATCCGTGACTTAGTGTTGTTTTATGTACTTGTTCTCAACCCCTCCGTTATTTTTAAGCTTGATTTTGGTTTTGAAACGAGCCAAAATTAAGCTAAATTTCTAAGAGATGACAGCGATACTCTGAACACCAAAATCTAGAGATAAGTGCTGAGATATTTCTAAGATTATCTATATTATCCCTTTAGAGTGTCATTTTTACTCCGTAATAATGTTATGTTAAAATATTTTTGTGAATAAGATTGTTTAATAAAAAAAAAATTCATTTAATTTATTATCCAAAATTAATTCGATTTTTAAGACCATTTCTTTTTATATCGCGCATTACATGATATTTATTAAAAACAATCTTTAAAAACTAAAAAAAAAAAGGGGGGGAAGAAACTATAAACTGGATACATTTTGCATTCAAAAGAATGTATAGATATTACTTTTCATGAAATTTCGAAAAACGGGGATCAGTACACAGAGGGACATCGCAAGCTGTACCAACCTGTCTTGTACTTTAGCAGAGCCCAGAGGGCAACGTCTATATGTTTTTTGTAAAGTGGGCATAGGGTCACTCACTTGAGTCAACCGTCCGTCATCTGTATCAGTTTTGTTGCTACTCAGGAAATTTACAGGTCGTCCTTTGCGCTTGCGACTTGAAAATCCGGAAATCTGTTGTCGCACGAGATGAAATGCTAGCAGCACGAATCATAGGTGAGAAACAGGGCCGATCCTAGGGTGTCGGCCGCCCGCGTGCGAAGACCTAAATAGCCGCCCCTCTAGATAATTTTTTCTATTTTGACTAATATAGCATATTTAATTACTTATTATAATATTTTCATATTTACTTATTATTATAATATTTATATATTTAATGACTTATTATAATATTTTCATATTTACTTATTATAATACTTATATATTTAATTACTTATTATAATATTTTCATATTTACTTATTATTATAATACTTATGTATTTAATTACTTATTACAATACTTATATCTTTAATTACTTATTACACAATATTTATATATTTAAAATTACTCTTATTACATTACTTATATATTTAATTACTCTGATAACATTACTCATATATTTAATTACTATTAGAATACTTATATGTATAATTACTTATTTAATACTTATATATTGAGGTTATAAATTCATCTAACTCTATGAGAGTAAAAAGTAAAACATTAATATAAATGCAAATAAAATTTGAAGGCAAAATTTTAGTTTTTGGTCAGCTAACAGATTATGATCGCGGCAAAATACTTTAACAAAATAATAAGCAAGCAGAAACATTACCTTTGAAATAAAAATTGACATTTTATAATTAGAAAAGTAAAACAACAGTATTTACACAAAAAATATATTTTAATGAAAAAGTACTAAATCTTAAATCTCGTGAAACGAAAAGTATATAAATCAGACCCTTACAAAGACTACTTAATAATTAATTATAAAATAATTTTTCTGGTTTTCTGAGAAGCAAATTCGTCAATAATTTTGGTGAAATCAATTTTATTAGAGATTTCGGATTCAATAGAGAATATGTAGCTGTGGTAGACTAAGGTAAAGGCAAAGGACTCGTAGCTGTTGTGTCATGAGTTCGAGCCCATTACCACTGAAAACCTGCCGTGAAGGGGAGCGATGGAAGTAAAATCTATGGAGAGCTCAAAGTGGTGTGATGTGGTAGTTAGGAGAGTGGGTACCAGCTCAGGTGACGTCCTTGTCACTTGACCATGGTTCAAAATTACGAGGTCCGTTGCCAAAAGCGTTCGTGTAGCTGAACAGTGAGACGTAAATATTCACTCTCTCACTCAATAGAGAATGTGTCCATATCTGAAAGCATTTCTTGTGTAGCATTCCTAAAGACTCCTAGAAAAAATGTTAAAATATATACTTTACCATCAAAGAGGTCACACATCTAATAACAAACTCTGTTTGTTCTGTGTGATTTACATCCGGTGTAAAGTCAAAAATTATAGAGTAATGTTTTGCTTCTTGGACAAAGCGTGTTATCTCATTACGAATAGATTCGGCCAAAATAGTAATTATTTCATTTTGAAAATTCTGGCATAAATAGTATGGAATACGTGTTTTGTTGTTTTTGTATTTACTGACATCATTAAGGTGTTCTGAAATAACTGGATAAAATTTGGTCAATATTTAAACCGTCTTTAAAAAATTACCATTATCTCAGCTTCGTACTAGTTCCTCTAAATGCTAAATTTTGACTCTCTAAAAATTGTACTTCAGCAATCATCCTTTCAATGATGATGCGTCATCGCCTGTTTCTCTCGATTGAATGCGTTTAGTTGTTCCGTGTCGATAGTACAATTTTCCAGTCTTGTCTTTAACTCGCACCACGATTTTATACAGTTTACATGTTTTAGAGTATTTTCATGATTATTATAAAAATAAAAAAATATATATTATATTTCTCGTTCTAATAAAATTCTGTCTTTTAGCTTCCTGCAAAAATGTCATATCGGGATATTTTCGATAACATTTAAATATTAACGCATGTGTGTGCAGTCTTATTTGAAAATAAATTTATAATAATTCTACTAAATTTATCTCTCTTTAAATTAAAAAAAAGATTGCAAACGTTGAAATAATTAACCTATTATTGACCTAATTCACAAAGTTTAAATATCCCCAAAGAATTTTTAAGAAATTCTTTTTCAATACTTCGATCAGCAATAACACAATTACTTATAATTACTAATAATTGTAACATAATATTACTAAATATCTCCTGATGTATAAAAAGAGAGAGAGAGAAAGAACCACCTATAAAAACACATGTATTACATTGACTTAACATGGTGATTCATGAAAATGATTCATATAATTGATGATTCAGAAAAAAATAAACATTTACAATGAACAAATTAATTGTTAAGAATAATATACTAATTAGTAATATTTTTGATAAAAGAGACTCTTTTGATTTTAACATTATTAAAATGCCTTTTTGGGAAAGTAACCTACATCTCTCTCTATCTATTTTTAGAAATATCATCTTAAATTTTATTAAAAAAAATAACGATTTGATCACAGATAATGATAAGCAAAATAATTTTAAGCTATTCTGCAATAATTGCTTGGAATACAACTATCCAAGTAATTTCATTTTTAAATATATTTCTAAATTATCTCTCTAATTCTCCTTTTTAATGTTTAAGTATTATTCTTTGTTTTTTCTCCTTCTGTTTTTTATTATTTTCAATTTGTTTTTGTTTGCTTTGTTTAATTACAAAAAAAAACTATCCAGGTGGCGCCACTAATTTTTGCTTCTGGTTTTACCAACTTTACACGTCATTTTTAACGGTCATTTAGCGTGATTGCTGTCGTACGTACAGTTTTTTTCCGCTCTCCGGTTATTTGCATTTTTTCATGTAAGTTTTTGCTTCATTATTCCTTTTCAAAATTATTTTTATTTGTATTTTGTTAAGATTCATTTCCTTTCATATTTTCTATTATTTTTATTTTATTTTTCTTTTGGTTGCAAATTACACGTGGTTGGTTTTAGGCCTAACTTTTCAATATGGGTATGTTTTCCTGTTATGTATAAAATTTCTGCTGAACAGGGGAAGGTTGAATCCATAAAATATATTTAACCCTAATTTTGCTGGTCCTAATTCAGCAACAGCTTTAGAAATCATAATAGGTCTTCATTTTAGTCTATTGACTCTTTTGGTTTCTTACATTTTAAAGTTCTAATTCTGTTCCATGTTATACATACGCTTAGTTAATACTTCTACAATAGACTTTTCCATCATTTTTAAAGTTGTGTTTCTTGAAATCTGGTTTAAATCATCTAGCTTTGTTAGTGATATAATTTTGTATTATCAATTTTATTATGCCATGTATTTCTTTCATATTTTATGTTACTATATATATATATATATATATTAATGAAAGAGATTTTTTCGAACTAAATATATTTTTTTTATAGTCCACTTTTTCATGCAGGCAAATACAATAAAATGTTCCTGAATATGTAATCGTAATAGGGTAAAAATATAGTACAGTAGAACTCCGATAATCCGGCACGTTCGGGACCGGCTCGGTGCCGGACTACCGAAAATTCCGGTCTATCGGGCGGTAATTATAAGAACAATTAGGTTAATAATTAAACTACAAATACAATATGCAAGTACATGCAACAAAGTTTATTTTACATTTCATATAATGTATGTACACGTACTGTAAAACATATTTCACTTAGATTTAAAAAAGTCACGAATTTCTTTTTGTTTTCTTGACTTTTGGCGTTTAGTATAAAATTTATTTTTAATGATATGGAAATCAATAATTTCTGAAGCACTGTAGCTAGTACTAGCCTCAGCAAAAGAGATAAACTTATTTAGTGATTCTGCAGCTTCTGCCCAGCTGATTTTTTCCTTTTCTTCCGTTTCGGCACCTGAGTCACTTTCTTCAAGATTTTGAGTAGGCTGAGGGTTTACTACAATGTTGATAATGTCCTCATCGGTTAGTTCTTGTTCAACAGGCTCATTCTCTTCGATAAGAAGCCACTCCTCTACCTCATCTTCAGGCAGGTTTTTCAAGGGATTGTCAGCACTACTCTAATGACATCCAAAACTTTGGTCAGAGCGTCCTTATGGTTTTCATCCTCATCAGTCTGTAGAGTTAAGTCAGATGCAGGGTTTGCAGCTGGCCAAAGTTTTCTCCGGCATTTTTGGAGTGTTGTATTTTTTACCTGGTTCCAAGACAGTGCAATAGCATAAACGGCATCTTTTACTGTAAACTTTTTTTGAAAATCAGTCACGTCACAGTCGGCATTTAACAGGCCTTGAATAAAAGACCTTCTATAAAAACATTTAAAATTTTGAATAACCGCTTGGTCCATGGGTTGAATCAAAGATGTTACGTTAGGTGGGAGCAGAGTAGCAACAATATTTCTAGAAACTAACTCATATACTGGCGGGTGGGCTTTGCAATTGTCCAAAAGAAGGATGGCTTTAGTATATTTTGGTAGACCAAGGCTTTTGAAGGATTCCTTGACCTCAGGCACAAAGTGGTGAAAAAACCAGTCTTTAAAGAAGGCGGCAGTCATCCACGCATTTGATTGAACATCGTATTCGACAGGCAAGTGTGTAGCATTCTTAAAAGCCCTGGGTTTTGCAGATTTACCTATCACAAAAGGGGTCACTCGGTGGTTTCCAGACGCATTAGCACATTGCAAAACGGTTAACATGTCTTTGATTTTTTAAAACCCTTGGCTGATTTTTCTCCTCCCCCAGCTAGTGTAGATGTTGGTAAACATTGCCACAATAGCCCTGTTTCATCACCATTGTAAATCTGTTCAGGTGTTAAATCATTATCAGCCGTGATTTTCTCAAACTCGTCTTTGTATTTTTCTGCAGAAAAATACAAAGTTTACATCAAGTTTACACCAAAGTTTACACCAGTTACATCAAGTCTTTGAATTCCATGCCGAAACTTAAAGTTTCTGAGCCAACCATCAGAATAATTACATTCACTTTCAGCAATTCCTAAATCTTGGCCGAATTTCTTTGCCTTTTCAACAATCATTGGCACTGTTACCGGCTTTCCTTCAGAACGTACTGCACTTAACCATTTGAACAATACACTATCTACCTGTTCCAGTTTTAGTTTTTTTAATGTTTGTCTAGAAGCCAATTTTTCAGTTGTTACCGATTGAGAAGCAAACTTCATTAGTTCATCTTTTTGTTTTTTAATGTCATAAATAGTTGATGAGCCAATCTTAAACTCATTCATTAAAACATTTCTATTCTCGCCTTTTTCTAGCCGTTTGATGATTTCTAGTTTCTGATTGACAGTCAGTGTTACGTGTTTTCGTTTCTCTCCTTTTGAACTCGAAGGCTTAGGTTTTGAAAACATGGTTACTGTACAGTTAGAACGAAAATCACTTTTATTATAAACAGTTTTAGAAGTTACATTTACTGCGATGTGAAAGGACGCACTGCACTTCAATTTGTTGTGACAGCTGAGACTAGCCGGCCGCTAATTGTTTCCGAACAATACCGAGCGCTTCCGGATGATCCCGAACTACCCCGAAAACTTCCGAATAGCTCTCGAGCGTTTTTATTTGCTTTAAAGACACACTTTTGGAGAAAACCAAAATTTTTACAATTTTCCGGAGTGATGCCGGACTATCGGGCATTCCGGACTGTTGGATACCGGAATAATGGACTTCTACTGTAGTGCCTTTCAATAAGGAACCTTGTGTTTGACACAATAAGTCCAAGAGCCTGAAATTTAAACCCAACAGACCAGGCATTGGGTTCAATCAGAAATTCAAGTCGTATTAATCTTAAAATAAATTATATACAAATAAATACCTTAGTCATAGGAGTTTTTTTTTTATTTAAATTTGAAGTTTATGAGAAAGATGAAAATTTTTAATAAAAAAAGTTTAATTACTGTATAAATGTTTGAAACGAGCCATAAAA
>BMAO01024152.1:0-24438 GCA_019973975.1 Trichonephila clavata
TGCTAATATAGATTATGCTTTTTGTGAAGCAAAAAACTATATATGGTATTATAGGAGTTAAGGTTTGGGTTTATATTGGTAATTAAGGTATATTGAGATGTTTGTTCCCAAAAAGAGTAAATATAAGAAGGTATTTAAGGGGCGAATTAAGGGTAATACAAAAGGTGGTAGCACATTATCTTTTGGAGATTATGGCTTAAAGCTGTAGAAGCAGGTAGGATTCAGTCTAAGCATATTGAAACTGCAAGGCGTGTAATATCTAGAACATTAAAACGCTCTGGTAAAGTGTGGATAAGAATTTTTCCTGATACCCCTGTTAGTAAAAAGCCGGCAGATGTACGTATGGGTAAGGGAAAGGTAGTGTTGAATTTTGGGTGTTTAAAGCTAAGCCGGTAGAATGTTGTTTGAAATTAGCAGTGATGTTCCATGCATTTAGCAAGATTGGCGCTTGAAAAGGCAACCGCTAAGCTTCCTATGAAGTGTAAATTTGTATCTAATCATAATTAAATGGAGTTGCAATGGATATAGCTGACATTGAATCGAGGTCTTCACAAGAATTGCATGAAATTCTTGTAAATTTGAGAAAAGAGTTTGTTAATTTGGCTTTTCAAAAGAAGTTGGGGCAGTGCAACAATATTTCGCGTTTTAGCTTAATAAGAAAGAGCATAGCTCGTATTCTAACTATATTAAATAAAAGAAGAAGAGAGGAAAAGAATGCCTAAAAAGGTTTTTTGTGGTACTGTAACTAATGCTAAGTGTGATAAGACTGTAAAGGTTTCGGTATTACAAGTGTATAAGGATGAGCTGTATAAAAAGGTTATAAAAAAATACAAGAAGTATACAGCACATGATGAGAATAATAGTTGTAAAGAAGGGACAAGGTTTTAATACAAGAACACAAGCCTATTTCTACTACTAAAAAATGGGTTGTTGTTAATAGCTCACATTGAATAGGATATTTATATGATTCAAAAAAATACATTGTTGGAAGTAGCTGATAATTCTGGTGCGCGTGCAGTGCTTTGTATTGGTTTATTGGGTGGTAGAAAGTCTGCATCTATAGGTGACACAGTTATTGTATCTACTAAATCTATTACTCCAAGAGGGAAGGTTGAGAAGGGAAAAGTATATAGAGCAGTTGTGGTGAGGGTGAAAAGCCCTATTAGAAAATCTGATGGTTCTGTAATTCGTTTTTCTAGCAATGCTGTAGTTTTGATTAACGATCAAGGTGAACCACTTGGCACTCGGGTATTTGGTCCGGTAAAAAAGTTATCATCTGGTTCTTTTATGAAGATAATGTCATTAGCTGTTGAGGTTTTATAATGAGTGCTAAAATAAAAAGTGGTGACGACGTTATAGTTTTAACTGGTAGAGATAAGGGAAAAATTGGTAAAGTGATTAAAGTTGTGGCATGTGATGCTAAAAGAAAGTAATTGTTTCTGGGGTAAATGTACATAAGAGACACACTAAACCAAAAGCTGGTAGTAGTGGTGGTATATTAAATAAAGAGTTAGCTATTGATATATCCAACGTTGCAACATTGGACCCTAAATATAAAACTCCAACTAGAGTGGGGTTTAAGGTTATAGACGGTAGAAAAGTGCGTTTTGCAAAAGTTTCTGGAGAAGTGATAGATTAGGTTGATATGTTTAAAGAATTGTATAAAGATAGCATAGTAAAGTCCTTAAAGGATAAGTTTAATTACGGCAATATAATGCAAGTGCCTAAACTTGTCAAGGTGTGTATCAATATGGGCGTTGGAGATGCTGCTACAGATAGTAAAGCAATAAATGAACCACTTGATAGCCTATATTTGATTGCTGGGCAGAAGCCTTTATCAACTTTTGCAAAAAAATCTATTTCTGGCTTCAAGATCAGAAAAGGTGCTACAGTAGGTTGCAAAGTAACTTTGCGTAGAGATAAAATGTATGAGTTTTTAGAAAGATTGATATATATTGCTTTGCCAAGGGAAAAAGATTTTAGAGGATTTAGTGTGAAGCAATTTGATGGTAATGGTAATTTTTCCTTTGGTATAAAGGAACATATCTCGTTTTTAGAAATAGACTATGATAAAATAAGTAAAATTAGAGGTATGGATATTAATATTATAACAAGTGCAGTTAGTGATAAGGAAGCAAAGGAATTATTACTGGCTCTTAAATTTCCTTTTTTTGATTAATTGAGAGGAGAAATATATGGCAAAAAAATCTATGATAGAAAGAAATCTTCGCAGAATAAAGCTGTGCGATCAATATAAAGAAAAAAGAGAGAAATTGAAATCTATAATAAATAATAAGAATTTGTCTATTGTAGAAAGGTTTACAGCTCAAAATAAATTAATTAAAAAATTGCCTAGAAATTCTTCTAAAACCAAAATTAGAAATAGGTGTGCTTTAACTGGGAGACCAAGAGGAGTATATAGAAAATTTGGTTTATGTAGAATTGTTTTGCGTGATTTATGTTCTTTTGGGCAAGTTCCAGGAGTTACAAAGTCTAGTTGGTAAATATAATATAAGGAGTATATTGTGGCGTTATCTGATAGTATTGGTGATTTTTTAACAAGGATACGTAATGCTCAATTGGCAATGCATAGAACAACAAGAGTGTTGTTTTCTAAAGTGAATTCTTCTATACTGAAGATTTTAAAAGATGAAGGGTATATCCTTGATTATGAAAAGCAAGTTGTAGATAATTTACCTTTTTTCATTGTAAAATTGAAGTATTATGAGAAGTCACCTGTAATTAGTGACATAGTTAGGGTGTCAAAGCCTGGTTGTCGTTGTTATTCTAAGTATAAGGATATTTCTAAAGCATATAATGGTCTTGGTATTTTTATTATATCGACACCCAAAGGAGTGATGACTGATTATAATGCACATAAGTTAAAGGTTGGTGGAGAAGTTTTGTGTCGTGTGTTTTAAATAATAGGAGAAATTCATGTCTCGTATAGGTGCTGCTCCTATCAATATTCCTGCTGGTATTTCAGTCGAATATAATAATGGTAGGATGTTAATAAAGAGTGCTAAGGCTGAAAAAGAGCTTAGCTTAATCAGTGATGTTGTGTGCCGGATTGTTGATAATCAGCTACTCCTTTCTGTGGATCAAGATAAAGATGATTATGATGAAATAAATCCTATGTGGGGCACTTATAGGAGTAATATTAATAATATTATTAACGGCATGGTTGATGGTTTTTCTGTTAATCTTGAGATTAACGGTGTGGGATATAAGGCAGAGTGTGATGGTAAGTATTTGACTTTGTATCTTGGTTATAGCCATAATGTTAAATATAAAGTGCCTAAAGATGTTGAGATTAAGTGCATAAAGCCAACTCACTTAGTAGTTAGTGGTATGGATAAGCAAAAAGTCTATATGGTGGCATCCGATATATGCAGGATTAGGAAGTACGATCCTTATAAAGGTAAGGGTGTTGTAATAAAAGGCAAATTTATGCTGCGTAAGGTTGTAAGTAAAAAGAAGTAATTAAAATGAAAAGATCGTATAATTTTTTAAGTAATTCTGAAAAAAGGAAGTTACGTAATAGAGCGAAGCTTGACAAGAGCGCTGAACGTTTACGTATATCCATATTTAAATCTAATAGGCATTTTTATGTCCAGTTAATTAATGATGTAAAAGGAGTAACTCTCACTTCGGCTTCTACTTTGGATGCTAAAATTAAGGACGTATGTAAAGGGAAAGTCAACGCTGAAACTATAAAACAGGTTTCTTCTTTAATGGTTGAGCGTCTGTCTGGCATGAGATTAGATCAGCAGCTTACGTTTGATCGTGGAGCGTATAAATATACAGGATTAGTTTCTCAATTTGCTGAGGCTTTAAGAAGTTCTGGATTTGAATTTTAGAAGGTTTTGAATATGGCTATAAAGAATTTACAAAATAATAATGATTTATCAGAGCTTTTAGTTTCGGTACGAAGAGTGACAACGGTTACCAAAGGTGGTAGAAGATTTTCATTTTCAATTTTGGTTGTTGTTGGCGATGAAAAGGGTAGGGTAGGATGTGGAATAGGTAAGCACGCAGAAGTTGCTGAAGCAAGGGTCAAAGCTGTAAATGCTGCAAAGAAATCGATGATTAGAGTGTACTTGCGTGAAGGTAGAACTTTGCATCATGATATTAAAGCTAAATTTTGTTCTGGTGAGATAGTTTTAAGAACCGCAAGAGCCGGAACAGGTATTATTGCTGGTGGAGCGATTAGATCAGTTTTTGAGGTGTTAGGTATAAAGGATGTGGTAGCTAAATCCACTAGATCAAATAATCCTCATAACGTTATATGTGCGGTATTTAAGGCTTTTGATAGTATGTTATCTCCTCGTCAGGTAGCAAGCAAAAGAGGCAAAAAGATTAGCGAGATAGTTGGAAACAGGTAAAGTATGAATAATGCTGTAAAATTAAACTCTATATTTACTAAGTTATCTAAGAAAAAGAAGCCTAAGTTGCTGGGTAGAGGTATCGGTTGTGGTAAAGGTAAAACATCCGGTAGAGGGCATAAAGGGCAGAAGGCTAGAAGTGGAGTTTCCATAAATGGTTTTGAGGGTGGACAACAGTCTATATATACTCGTTTGCCTAAAAGAGGTTTTAAGCCTATACGTAGGAACATATACTCTATAATTAATGTTGGCGATATACAGCGCTTAATGGAAGCTAAAAAAATAGTGAAAGACTCTGTTATAGATAAGGAGAGGCTGTATAGATTAGGTTTTATAAAGTCTATTAAGGATAAAATTAAACTTCTTAATAAAGGTAAGTTGAGCGAAAAATTTGTGTTTCATGTTGATTTTGCGTCAGAAGCTGCAAAAAAATCTGTAGCTTCAGTTGGTGGTAGTGTGGAAATACTATCGTAAATCATGGGCAATAAATCCGCATTTAATAGCTTGGATCCTACGTTGTTATATAAAGGCGATTTATTAAAACGTATATTTTTTACGCTAATAGCTTTAATTTGCTATCGCTTGGGTACTTATGTGCCTATTCCTGGAATTAATCTTGATGTAATTAATGATATATTTCCCAAAGAGGGCTCAGGTGTTTTTGGAGTATTTAATTTATTTTCTGGTGGTGCATTAGCTAGAATGACAATTCTAGCATTGAACGTTATGCCATATATAATGGCTTCTATCATTATTCAGTTGCTTTCTTCTGCCATTAAAGGAATGAAGGAAGTTAAGAATGATGGAGAATCAGGCCGTAGAAAGATGAATTCTTATATACGCTATCTGACCATAGTAATTTGTGTATTTCAATCAATTCCAATTTTGGTTGGATTGGAAGGGATGAATAGGGAAGGGGTATTGGTTGTAATCGAACCTGGTGTTATGTTTCGTACAATAGGTGTTTTCAGCCTTTTAGGTGGAACTATGCTTTTAATATGGCTTGGTGAACGAATTAGTGCTAGCGGTATAGGCAATGGTATCTCATTAATCATTTTCACGGGCATAATATCAGAGTTACACAGCGCTTTGTCATCTCTGTTAACGTTAAATAAAAACGGTAGCGTATCGTTATTTATTATCCTTTTTGTTTTGGTATTGTTTTTTTTGCTGCTAGTCTTAGTCATTTTTGTAGAGTCTTCTTATAGGAAAGTTATTGTTCAACATCCTAAAAAGCAATTTAAAAGATTACATAATGACGATTTTACTTATATTCCATTGAAGATTAATTTATCTGGTGTAGTACCAACCATTTTTGCTAATGCAATTTTATTGACACCTATTTCAATTGCAAATTTCTATAAGGGGCACGCTTTTTCTGATTTTATTTTAAATTACTTTATGGCAAATAAAGTAGTATATATTGTAGCCTATTTGGTGCTGATAGTATTTTTTAATTTTTTCTATACCAATTTTATATTTAATCCAGAGGAAAACGCAGATTTTCTTAAAAAAAATGGTGGTTTTATACCTGGTAGAAGGCCTGGGAAACATACTTCTGATTACCTTCAAGATATAGTTTTTAAGTTGACATTCATTGGCTCTGCGTATTTGGTAGTCATATGTACCGTACCTGAAGTTATGAGATATTATTATGATATACCATTTATTTTTGGTGGGACGAGTTTACTGATTATAGTGAACGTTATTACTGATACTATTATGCAAATACAATCTTATATTTTTTCGAATAGGTACGATAGCTGGATAAAGAAATATGAGTCTAAAACGAGGAAAGTAAGATGATCATTACGATTTTTGGTCCTCCAGGTTCTGGTAAAGGTACTCAGTCAAGCTTGTTAATAGCAAAATATAGTTTAAAATTAATTTCAGTGGGGGATTTATTAAGGAATATTATATCTGATGGCAGTGAGTTAGGTAAAAAAATAAAGGGTACCGTGGAATCTGGTAATTTAATTCAAGATGAAATTATATGTGGATTATTGCATGACCAGCTTGCATTAATGGATGATAATTGCTTATTAGATGGTTTTCCGAGAAATTTAAACCAGGCTCATTTTTTGACTCAAGTTTTGCAAGAAAAATATAATAGGGATGTTGATATTGTAATTGAACTGCAGCTTGACGATAATATTGCAATCGATAGATTAAAAAATCGTCTCGCGTGTTTGGACTGTAAAAGCATATATAGTGTATCTTCTTTTAAGAGTACTACTTGTGCTAAATGTAAAAGTACGAGGTTAGAGAAAAGAATTGATGATGCTGATATGTCTGCAATTAATAAGAGAATAAGTGAATATCACCTTCAAATGAAAGGTTTACGCAAGTATTATAAAGGCAAATTATTAACAATTGACGCTAATTTGAGTGTTGATGAGGTAACGCAAGAGATTGAAAGTAAAATTTCTTGTAATTTGGTTTGACTCTGAGTTGTTTTATGGTATAAATTAAGAGTTGTTATTAATAAAGTATCGAGGTACCAGTGGCACGTATTGCAGGCATAAATATTCCAGTGAGGAAATGTGTTCCTTTTGCATTAACTTATATATATGGTATAGGTATTGCTACTGCGAATGTAATTTGTCACGCTTGTGAAGTTGATAAGCGCAAACGTGTTTCAGAATTACGAGATGAAGATATAGAAAAGATCAGCAGTTTCATTAGACAAAATTATGTTATAGAAGGTGAACTCAGAAAAGAAGTGGCTATGAACATAAAATCTTTAGTGGAAATGGGATGCTATAGAGGAGTGAGACATAGAAAAGGTTTACCTGTGAGAGGGCAAAGGACTCATACTAATGCTAAGACTCGTAAAGGTAGATCTCGGTTGCCTATTGCTGGGAAAAAATAAAATTTATTATTATTGTGAGTTTTAATGAAAAAAGTCAAAACGGTTGGTAAGAGTACAAAGGAGTTTATTACTGGTGTTGTTCATATTCGTGCAACTTTTAATAATACTTTTGTAAATGTAACTGATGTTCATGGTAATACGCTATGTCAAACTTCTGTGGGTGCATGTGGTTTTTCAGGTTCGAGAAAATCCACACCTTATGCTGCAGGTAAGGCTGCGGAGGCTGCTGCGAAGAATGCAATGGAGAGATTTGGTATGAAGGTTGTCTCTGTAATAATTCGTGGTCCTGGCTTTGGTACCGAAGCTGCGGTTAAAGCACTTCAGAGCTGTGGGTTGACTGTGACTTCAATTGCAGATAAAACCGCAATTCCTCATAATGGGTGCAGGTTAAGAAAAAAAAGAAGAGTATAGGATATTTGAAAAGGTTGTTTTATGTATTATAATAATGATGTTTCTCTCTGTAGCAGTTTAGATAAATTGATTAAACCTAGTTCAGTTAAGGTAATATCAGATGATTCAAGTGAAAAAAGTGATATAGTCCTAGAACCGTTGGAAAGTGGTTTTGCTTTAACATTAGGTAATGCATTAAGACGTGTAATGTTATCTTCTCTTAAAGGTAGTGCTGTTTATGGAATAAAAATTGAAGGTGTAACTCATGAGTTTACTTCAATTCAAGGGGTAAGAGAAGACGTAACTGATATAGTATTAAATATGGGCATGTTGAGGTGTAAATTAAATAGTGCTTCTAATAAATGCTTAAATTTAAACGCTAAAGGGCCTTGCCAGGTATTAGCTGGGATGATAGAAACTGATGATCAATGCTCTATTGTTAATAAAGATTTATTAATATGTACGCTGGGGCAAAATGTAGAGCTTAACATGACCATATATGTGGCTAGCGGAAAAGGTTATCTTCCTGTAACTAAGTATAAAGAAAATGAACTTTTGAAGCTTATGAGTGAACAGGATTTAATTGGTTTTATTCCAGTTAATGCTTTGTATAGCCCTGTCAACAGGGTTTCGTACAGGGTAGAGAATAGTCGTGTTGGCCAAGTGACTGATAAGGATAAGCTGATATTGTCAATTGAAACTGATGGTACAATCTCTCCGAGTCAAGCTGTTGACTCTGCTGCAAGAATATTACAGGAGCAACTTCAGCCCTTTATTAGTTCTGATGTAAGTTATAAAAAATCGCAGGTTTCTTCGTCTAGTGGTGCTAAAGATTTGGGTTATGATCCTGTCTTATTGCGTAAGGTAGATGAAATGGAATTATCTGTCAGGTCTCATAACTGTCTGAAAAATGAAAACATCACTTATATAGGTGATCTTGTGCAAAAGACAGAAGGTGAAATGTTAAGAACTGCTAATTTTGGCAGGAAGTCTTTGAATGAGATTAAGGCAGTTTTGGCTAATTTTGGTTTGTCTTTTGGTATGAATGTGCTAAACTGGCCGCCTAAGGATATAGATGAGTTGGCTAAACAACATACTGATGAAGATTAGGTGATATATGAAACATGGAATAAAAAAACGTAAACTATCTCGTTGCACTGAACATAGATTATCGACGTTAAAGAATCTATCTATCTCATTAATTAACCATGAGCAGATTGTAACTACTTTACCAAAAGCTAAGGAACTTCGTCCATATGTCGAAAAGTTTATTACAATTGCTAAGAATAAGAATACTTTACATGGTAGAAGACTTTTGCTTTCACGCCTTCATAATAGTAAGTTAGCAGTTGATAAGTTATTAAACGTCTTAGCCAGCCGTTATCAAGATCGTAAAGGTGGGTATTCTAGAATAATAAAATTTAGCACTCGAAAGGGTGATTGCGCTTCGATGGCAGTGATAGAACTGGTTAATAGGGATATTGCAGCAAGAGGTAAGGTTGATAGTAAAAATAGAGAAGGAGGCAAAGTAGTTACACAAAGTTAATTGTTATCATAATTGTTCTTCTTATGGTAAGTAGGTTACGCTACTTTGTAGGTTACTTTGGCGAGTTATTGGTTTTGGCATATTTAAAGCTGAAATGGTATAATGTTATAAAACGCCGTTACCGTTGTAAGTTCGGTGAAATTGACTTAATTGTATCTAAAAAAAAGGAGCTGATTTTTATAGAAGTTAAAACAAGTTTACTTGGAAAAGAAATACCGATATCTCATCTTCAATGTCAGTCTATTATAAATTCTTCTAAGTATTTCTTAAGTAAAAACCTTAGTTTTTTAGATTATTCAGTCAGATATGATTTATGTTTTCTTTCCTTAAAGAGAGGACCTGTTTATATAAAAAATGCTTGGATTGAAGAATGGAAGATTTGTAGCTGAACTAATTTAGATTTACTGGATTTAATATGAAAAAGACCCAATACAATAATTTAGTTTCATCTTACGCTAGAGTGCTGTTTCATGTCTCAGGAAGCAGGTTAGATATTATAAGAAAAGAAGTAGAATTTTTATTGGCTTTTTTTAAGGATCAACGTGATGTTTTTGTGTACCTATCTCATCCTATGATTTCTTTTGCACACAAAAAAGAAGTGATGCTTTCTATAAATGAGCACTTGAGTGAAAATTTAGTAAAATTTATTATGGTTATATTTACAAACAAACGCTCTAGTTTATTGATCCTTATATTAGAAAAATTCTTAAGTCTTGCAAAAGAAAATGAAAATGAATTTGAAATTACTATAAAGTCAGCAGAAGCTTTAAAGGAATCTGATATAAAAATAATTACTGAATCTTTGAGCTTTCTTGGTAAAATAATAAAAGTAAGCAATGTGGTTGACCCTTCTATACTAGGTGGCTTCGTAGTTAGGTATGGTTTTAATTTGATCGATGCTTCGCTAAAAAGTTACTTAGATAGGTTAGTTGACTTAAGTAAAATGGAAATATTAAAAGTAAGGAATTTTGTATGAAGAACAGTATGAATGTTTCTGAGATAGCAAGTGTAATAAGGGAAAAAGTTGAGACGTTTGATAATCCTATAAAGCGGGAAAATATAGGTGAAGTAATTTCAGTAACAGATGGTATCGCATTGGTTTATGGGCTGGAAAAAGCAAAATTCGGTGAAAAGGTATTTTTTGCAAGCGGTGTAGAAGGAATAGTTCTTGATTTAGATCATGATACGGCTGGAATAGTTGTGCTTGGTAATGACCGTGATGTGAAAGAAGGGGACGTTGTAAAATGTAGTGGTGATGTTGTGCAGGTGCCTATAGGGCATGAATTGTTAGGGAGAGTTGTAAATGCGTTGGGTCATCCTATAGACGACGGTGGGGAAATTAGAGCCAAAAACAGAATGGATATAGAATCTAAAGCGCCAGGCATTATTGATCGTAAGTCTGTGCATGAGCCACTGCAAACAGGAATTAAAATTATAGATTTGCTAATTCCAATAGGTAGAGGGCAACGTGAATTAATTATTGGCGATAGACAAATTGGTAAAACTACTATTGCGCTTGATACTATTATAAATCAGAAGAAGATTAATGATGAAGTAGATGAAAATCAAAAAGTTTACTGTGTTTATGTTGCTATTGGACAAAAAATTTCAACAGTAGCAAAAGTGGTAAATAAGCTAAAAGAAAGTGGAGCATTAGAGTATACAACTGTAGTTGTGGCTAGTGCATCTGACTGCGCGCCTATGCAATTTTTAGCACCCTATGCTGGTTGCACTATTGGGGAATTTTTTCGTGACAATGGAATGCATTGTTTGATTGTATATGATGATTTATCTAAGCATGCTGTAGCATATAGGCAGATGTCTTTATTGCTCAGACGTCCTCCTGGTCGTGAAGCTTACCCTGGAGATATATTCTATGTACATTCTCGCTTGCTTGAAAGAGCTGCCAAAATGTCTGATAAAAAAGGGCAGGGGTCTTTAACTGCTTTGCCAATTGTCGAAACTCAAGCTGGTGATGTATCTGCATATGTGCCAACAAATGTTATTTCAATTACCGATGGGCAGATCTTTCTTGAGTCTGAATTATTTTATAAAGGATTTCGACCTGCAGTAAATATAGGTTTGTCGGTTTCACGGGTTGGTTCTGCTGCACAATTAAAGTCTGTGAAAAAAGTTGCTGGTTCTATAAAGCTAAGCTTAGCTCAGTATAGAGCATTAGAAGATTTTGCAAAATTTGGTTCTGATCTTGATGCTAGTGTTCAATTATCCTTGAATAAGGGTAAATATCTTGTTGAGTTATTAAAGCAAAAACAACATTTACCTATGCCAATAGAAGAGCAAGTAGTGCTGATGTATATTTTTTCTAGTCTATATAATCAGTTAAGTAAAATACAAATAAGTAACGTTAATAAATTTGAACATGATCTTGTTAATTATTTTCGTACTGTACACCCTGGGGTTTTAAAAAAGTTGTCAAATGACATGAATGGTGATATAAAAGGTGATATTTTTAATATTGTGAGTAATTTTGTTACTCAATTTAATTGCGTTTAGGTGGTAATTATGGCTTCATCTATTATTAATAAATTTCCTATGACGAGGGAAGGTTTTGAGAATATGCAAGCCGAACTTGAAAAATTAAAGGAAGAAAAGCCTTCTGTTATACAAGCTATTTCTGATGCTCGTGATCAAGGTGATTTGTCTGAAAACGCAGAGTATCATGCAGCACGGGAAAGGTTAGGTTTTATTGAAGGCCGTATAATGGAGATAGAAAGTAAGCTCTCACATGCGGAAGTAATAGAAGTAAAAAATTTGTCTGGTGATTCAGTAATGTTTGGTGCAACTGTGACATTAAGCATGTTAAGTGATAATAACGGTGAAGTGGAATATGTTTATAAGGTTGTAGGCGAATATGAAGCTGATGTTTCAAACCAGTTAATATCTACTAGTTCACCACTTGGGAGTGCCTTAATCGGCAAAAAAGTCGGTGAATATGTGGAAGTGACAGTGCCAAATGGAGAGAAATTGTATAAAATAGTTAAGATTGAATTTAAGTAAATTATTATGGTACAGGCCACTTATGCTTCAATGAGTCTACCAGGTATTTCTTCTGTGGAAGATGTATTAGAGGATGCTCATTCCGGTAAATTATTCATTTTAGTTGATGATGAAAATAGAGAAAATGAAGGCGATTTGATTGTCTTAGCTGAGAAAATAAAGCCGGAACATATGGCTTTTATGGTTAGGTACGGTACAGGGGTTGTTTGCTTAGCAATGACTAAATTTCACATGAAAAGGTTGGCCTTAATTTCATGGAAAAGAAAAATATTGGTGAAAATCATACCGCATTTACTACATCAATTGATGCACGTTATGGCATTACAACCGGTGTTTCAGCAGAGGATAGAACGAAAACTATACATGCTGCTATCAACAAGGATGGTACTCAGGATGACATCATAACTCCAGGTCATGTTTTTCCTGTAATTGCACATAAAGGTGGGGTGGCACAACGTGCTGGTCATACTGAAGCGAGTGTTGAAATAGCGAAGTTAGTAGGGTTTGATCATTCAGCAGTTATTTGTGAATTAGTAAATGATGATGGCTCTATGATGCGCTTACCTCAGTTACTTAAATTTGCTGAACAACATAAAATTAAGTTAACTACCATCGACAAACTTATCAGTTACGTTAAAAATTTAAACTAGCGTTTATAAATTTGTATAATTTAAGTGTTAAAATATAGAATTCCTATAAATTATACAAGCACAGAATTTTCATGTTTAGAGTTGCTAAGTTTTTGACCTTATTGTTCTTTTTTGCATATTATAATAATGCTTACTCTATTAACATTATTAGAGATAGTGAAGTGGAAGCAATAGTGAAAGAGCTAGCGCAACCTTTATTTTCTGCTGCGGATATTGATCATGAGCAAATAAAAGTTTTTATAATTAATGACAATTCGATTAATGCTTTTGTAATTAACAATAACAGTATTTTCATTCATTTAGGACTTTTACAATATTCGGCTAAACCTTATGTCCTGCTTGGTATATTAGCACATGAGATTGCTCACATATCTGCTGGTCATATATTGCAAATGAGTAGTGCTATGGGTTATTTTCAATCGATAGCAATGATTAGTTATATGGTAGGATTAGTTTCTAGTATTATCATTAACCCTCAGGTTGCTGGTGCAATTTTGCTTAGTGGTGTAGCGTTTAGTTCAAGGCTATTTTTTAACTATTCTCAAGAGCAAGAAAGTGTAGCAGATAGCTATGCTTTAAGGTATCTTGATGAATCTGGCTATGATAATTCAGGTATGAAAGAGATTTTTGATTATTTTAAAAGTATTGAGCATGAGAGCACCGAGGAATATTTCCGCACTCACCCACTTAGTGAGAAACGTATATTTGCTGTACAGGATTATAAGGTCAAAAACAACGTAAAACCAATTTTTGCGGATAAGTTACTAAAGTTTGAGCGTGTGGTTGCAAAGCTAGACTCTTTCTTTGCTCCTATTCATGTGTTATCTAATAAATATGAAAATAATTTTGAGTATGTAAATGCTATAGTTTGCTATAGGCAAGGAAAGATAGAAGAGGCTATTGCTAAAGTTAATTCATTGATTCAAGAGTCACGCAATGACCCATACCTATATGAATTAAAAGCAGAAATGCTATACAAGGCGGAAATTTAAGTGAAGCAATAAAAATGTATGAGGAATCGCTTAGGTATTTATCTGAGAAAAACAGTTATTTAGTGAAACTTGCATTATCTCATACTTTATTATTACACGGCGATGCAAAAAAGGCGATTTTTTACCTGGAGCAGATTTTGAATGTAGAACCAAATAACGCTTTTGTCTGGAAATATTTAAGCATTGCATATAAATGTGAAGCTGATACGGCAATGCATTATTTTGCCTTGACAAAAAAGGCTTGTATTGAAGGTGATTTAAAGCAATTTACAAAATATGCTGAGCTAGCTGTTAAAACTCTACCAAAAGATAGCCCTTATTTGTTGCAAGTTGAAGATATGAAGCGGTTTAATGGATAACAAAAAAGCATTTCTGCACTTTTTGGATTATTTTTGTCCACACTTTTCCAACATAGTTTTTGCTTCATCGCTTACGTTGGGCATAATTTTCGTTATGATAGTTTTAGCGCCAAAAAATACACCACAGAACATGCTTAGAGCAAAGAGGGCTGGCCAAGGCATCCTGCCAAATATTGCAAGCAAAGCTGCACCAATTATTACTACCGTCATAAGTGGACCGCCTATTCCCCAAACGTAACCAATAATATTGCATATTACTTTAGTTGTGTCATCCATATCAGGATCAGTGGTAGCTGCATAACCTGAGAAAGAGAAAAGTAATACTACACAAAAAATACCAAAAAATTCTATTATAGAGCTCATTTTTTTACCTCTAAATAATAAATTAACGTAAACCTAAACCTACACATATTTTTATTTTAAAGTAAAAATTATAATTTGTCCATACATAAGTGTTGCTACATAAATAACCCACCATTAATGTTAAGCACATGCCCTGTTATATATTTTGCTTCATCACTTGCTAAAAATAAGACCCCTGCTGCTATTTCTTCCCCTGTTCCCATTCTTTTCATTGGAATATTATCTAATATTTTTCCCTTTTGTCCTTCATTTAAAACTTCAGTCATTTTAGTATCTATAAACCCAGGAGCAATACAATTTACTGTTATATTACGACTTGCAACTTCTTTTGCTATAGATTTGCTCATAGCTATTATTCCAGCTTTAGACGCTGCATAATTTGCTTGCCCGGCGTTTCCTGTCAGCCCTATTATTGAGGAAATATTTATAATTCTTCCCCAATTATTCTTAATTAGTCTCTTACATGCTTCTCTACTCAGCTTAAATGTAGAGCTCAAGTTAATATCAATTACTTTTTGCCATGCTTCATCTGTCATTCTCAATAATAAACTGTCTCGCGTAATGCCCGCATTGCATATAAGCCCGTCAAAGCCTTCCATCAACTCACTTGCTCTATTTACTAGTTGATTTACTTCCTCAGCATTTGATAAGTCACAAGGGAGTATGTGCATATTTTTTTCATATTGTTTAGCAACTTCTTCAAGCACTTCTTTTTTTGTGCCAGAAACACATAGAGTTGCTCCGGCTTTGTGCATAATTTTTACAATTGCTTGCCCTATTCCGCCTGATGCGCCAGTGATCAGGAACTTTCTGCTTTTCAATCTAAACATAATAACTTTATATTATCTTAATTCCTAACAGAATATGACTGGTTGGCAATAGATTCCTTACATAATATAAGTAACTCAGATATTCACAAAATAAAGGAAAAGTTATAATAAAGTTAAACGTCAAAAAATTTTAAAAACATAGTTGATGCAGGAATTGTTACTAAATAGTTTATTCTGGTGCTCTGCAGTCTAAATGGAATGCCTAAATTATAGATTCTTTGTTTTTGTGTGTTATCTTGAGTTAACACAAATTCACAGTAGTATTATGATAAGTAAGTTAAAAAAGCTTAGCGCTGGATTTTCTTTGACAGGCCTGATTGGCCATAGTGATAATATAAATATGCAAGGAGCAAGAAATAAAAAGAAGAAGTACCCAAAATTTTTGGATAAGACGTTTGCATTGATTGATGAAGTGATAAATTTTATTTTAAAACGCGAAAGTAATAACGTGAATGAAGTTCTGAGAGTAACATGGGGACCACTATTTTTTGGTTTGGTAGTAATACTCATCTTTTTTGGGATAGGTGGTATTTGGTCGGCTATAGCTCCAATTGACGGTGCGGTGCATGCAAGTGGAGAAGTTATTGTATCTTCAAATAGGAAAATAGTTCAACACTTGGGCGGAGGAATAATAAGCAAAATTTTAGTCAAAGAGAGCCAAGCAGTTAAAAAAGATGAGCCTCTAGTTTTGTTGAGTGATGTTAACGAGAAGGCGAATTTAAGTATTATCAAAGAGAAGCTCTTATCATTTTTAGCAACAGAAGCAAGGCTTATTGCAATCAGAGGAGATTTAGACACGCTCGAGTTTTCTGATGAGGTTAAAAAATTATCTCACGATGAACTTGTAAATAAAGCGATAAAGAATCAAGTAAAGTTGTTCAACTCTCAGAGAAAGAGCATATTGGGAAAAACAGACATACTGCAACAACGTATAAAGCAGTTAAATGATGAATTAGCTGGACTAAACTTTCAACTAAATGCAGCTCATAAGCAATATGACTTGATAACTGAGGAGTTGGAAACAAAAAGGCAATTACTTGATAGTGGCCATATAAGCAAACCGCACATTTTAGCTTTAGAAAAACAGTTTGCTGAAATTGAAGGCAGAGTTGGACATTACCGTTCTGCAATATCTCAGGTGCAGCAAAAAATTGGAGAGAACGAATTAGAAATTATAAACGTGAGAAATGATTCTCAAGAAAGAGCAAACGCTGAACTTAAGGAAGTTAGTACGTCTATTGCAGACTTGAAAGAGAGGCTGATGGTTGCTGAAGATTCATTAGCACGTACAATAATTAAATCCCCTCAAGATGGGATAGTCACAGATATAAGATACCATACTGAAGGTGGTGTTATACAATCTGGAGTTCCAATCATGAGCGTAGTGCCATCGGATGATGACCTAATAATAGATGCTAAAATTCAGACCAGAAACATAGAAGAGGTACTGTCAGCACAAAAGAAAGATAGCAACATAGTCTCTATTGATGGGCTAGAAGGGCTAAAGGTTAAAGTCCGTCTGAGTGCTTACAGTGCACGTCGTTTAAGTTTAATTAGTGGTATAGTAAGCCATATTTCTCCTGATGCTCTTGATGATCCAAGACTAGGGCGTTATTATTCAGTGCGTGTAGTGATACCAAAGTCAGAGCTTGCTCAATTTAAAAATGTATACCTATACCCTGGTATGCCAGCAGAAGTGTACATAGTTACTCAATCCCGTACTCTTTTATCATTCTTGTTTACGCCTATAATTGCAACAGTCGATAGGTCTTTTATAGAAAGGTAGCTCACTCGTTAAAGTAGTAGTGAAAGTGCCGTAATAAAATTTAGGTATATAGTTAGACAATATCAATAACATGTAGCCCTACACTACTTGCAATCCCTATAAATTGAATATCGAATTTTAAAGAAGGCTCTGTTTTGCTACTTGCATTATGAAGCCTAAAAGAAATAGTCCATCCACCCTCAAACATTATTTCTATTGTACTTGACGAGCCAGACTTTCTTTCTATTACTCTTATTCTTTCAGGTATTTTCTATTTTGAGCCGTATTCTAATGTGCCGCCAATATTGACGGACTGCAAAGAGACTGTTTTTCTTTTACATGGTGTTTTTAACATAATCTTATAAAAATCATGACGCCCAAGTAAATATCTGAAAAATTTTTCAACAAATACACCTCTAAAACTTTCACATAGCCGTTTAAGCTCATCCTCAAACGCTGTTAAAACTGGCAAATAAATTCTTGTTTCTTTTCCTTGAATATCTCTAAATAGCATATTCTGAGCACGCATTTCTCTTAATTGCATAAATACAGGCTGAATAGTCTTAAAATATTTTTCGCCACATGGATGATCTGTCCATTCTTTACCAAAATCAATTTTATCTGAAAGTCGAGAATGTTTTATTGCAGCATGATTGTATTTAGCTGAAATTCCAATTTGACCTTTAGGGACTTCAATCACAATATCTCGAACATCACCCTGTATTCCAACACCGTCATCTTGAAGCAAAATAGAACGTGCGTTTGTTACTCTAGCATCATGCGCTTGCAAAAACATTGCTGCCTCACTGGAGGCTTTTTCTAATATATATTTATGTAAATCTTCTAAACTTCTATAGCAATTTTTAGCTACCTCAAAAGAAGAATTTTCTTGAATCTTTGCTTTTGTTATTTGATAAAATGCTATAGCTAATGTATACTCAAACGCCTTTCCGTTTATGTTTTGCTTCATGCTATCTTCCTATAGTCTTTACTCAAGATTAAAATCTCATTTGATTTTTTGGAGTTACCCATTCCATAAGTCCACTTGGGTGTAATAATACGATACCCTGTATATGTATCCCGTATTTCCTCACAATCATTATACGATAAGACCCATCCATCACGAGTCGACAAAAGTTTGGCAAGTCCTTCATGGTCAAAATCTCTACCTCTTCTTCCGTATAGTTTTTGATCAATTAAATAAGGAGGATCACAGTATAAGAAATCATTTGCGTGTTTAGGAATACTTTTTTTAAAGTCAGCTAAATCCACAGTAAGATTTTTAATTGAGAATTTTGCCAATCTTTCTATTGAACTTAGTGTAAAACGTGGGTGTCCTGGAGACATACCGCCCGACAATGTTGTACCGCTGAAAGATGAGCGATTTAATGCAAAAAATGCTGCTGCAATTTCAACTCTATCTTTCAAGGTGAAAAATGTTTTTTGTAAGTTATAAAACATGGTAGATGTCATATTTTGATACTTCCGCACCACCTCTGCAAGGTAAGAAGCATCTTTTAAAAGCACCTGCCAAAATCTTACTAATGGTTCAAAGGCGTCATAACCATAAACTTTTGTTCCTATGCTGGCTAACGCTAACTCTATTGATCCTCCGTCTATAAAAGGAGAGCAAAGCGTAGGTAACCCTTTTGGAATATATTCATTAATGATTTGGGAAACAGCACGACTCTTACCGCCAGGATAACGAAGAGGAGACTTTACAGGCAAAACAACTTTATTTGTTTCTTTTTCTTTGTTTGGTTTTTTCCCTACACTAGCAAGCATTAATTCGTTAAAAGAAGCATTTATTTTAACTTTCTTTTCATTCATATAGTTGGCTCAAAATATGTGGTCCTTTTCCGAACTTCGGACCATATGTATTAAAACATTCATTAAAGTCCATGTAAACGTATTATGCCGGTTGAAAATTCATCTACATAGCGATTTAAATATTTAGCACTGAAGTGATGAAATGTACCATGCTTTAGAACAACCCAAAAACTTTCAACTCCATCAGTGCTTGCTTGTTGTTTAACATATTTACCGGCAGAATGCCTAACACTTTCATAAGTACAATTTCCTAAACCTAATAATCTCCATAATCATTGTCGATTCCTATTTCTCTTAGAAACATAACATTTTCAATTGTCCATGATTCCCTAACTCTTTGCAACATACACCACGCCGTCTTTTGAGTTATGTGTTAAAAACTACTTGTCTAATTATGCATATAAATTCCAAAATTTTCTAGGCTCTGTGAACAAAATTTTAGAGAAGCCATATGAGAGAACCAACGAAGTTTAAAAAACCCATAAAAACCTCAGCAGTCTTGTCGAATCGAGAAAAAATCCGTCTAAAGTTCTTGATTTTTCCAAAGAAGCATTCAATCAAATGCCGCTCTTTATAAAGATGTTTGTCGTAGTTTCTCTGCACTTTTCGATTCCTCTTTGGTGGAATCACAGCTTTACACTTTCTGTTCTCAAGGCTGGCTACAAAAGAATTGCTGTCATAGCCCTTATCAGCTACTACAATGGAGTTAACGATATTTTCAGTCAGCGTTTCAGCTTGTGTAATTTCGTTCCTCTGACCTGGTGTGAGAACAAATTTCAGTGGATTACCAAGTGCATCAACAGTAGCATGAATCTTTGTTGTGAAGCCACCTTTGCTGCGTCCTAAAGCTTCTTGATTCGCAGAGTTTTTCTTATATCCAGCAGAACAGGCATGAGCTCTCACGATTGTTCCGTCAATTATGTGCACTTCCAAATCTGGCTCTTGTGTATATTTAAGCAACTTTTCCCAAATTTTCTTTTCACACCACTTTTTAAATCGCCTGTGTATACTTCTGTAATTGCCATATATTTTAGGCAAAAGCCTCCACTGGCAGCCACTTTTGGCCATGTACCACACTGCTTCCACAAATATTCTCAATTTCTTTTCATTCTTGCTGTGTATTCCTTTCATGCTTTTCAAAAAACTAAAAATTTGTTTCCAATTTCCTTCTTTTATATAATATTCCATTCGGTAGTTTCTCTATTATAGCTAAGTTAAACTACCAGTTCTTACTACATTTTTCCTTATTTTTTCATGACGAAATTTTGTTCACAGAGCCTAGGTTCTGTGGGCAAAAATGTAATAGGAGAGAAGATGAACATATTTATAAAACGTCCATAATTGAATATTTTTTTGTCAAATCAGGAATTTTAGCGTATTTTGCCTTGTTTTGGCGAAAGACCTTCATGAAACTTTGCCCATTTGGCTTCTCTAAAGATTTCGTTTACAGAATCTAGTAACTCAGCTATGCAGAATGAAAAAAGTTTGTATGGTATACAAATATAGTGTGTTTTTTTATAATTATTTTCTATAATGCGTAAATCTTTGGTCCAAGCTGTAAATGCTACCATAGGCATTAAAAGTTAATTAACAAACTGCAATGTATAATAAAATAAAGAAACTTGTAAGATTTTGATCTTACAGATTATAAACTTGTCATAAAGTTTAATAGTGTCTGTTACTGCTTTTAGGTGTGAGGCTAGAGGGTTATTAGCAGTAACAGACACTATTAAACTTATTATAGAATTTACTTAAAGTAAATACTTAATTTAAAATATTATAATATTTTTACTTACAATAGATTTATGTAAATGCTTTTTTACTCAAGTTAGTATTGTACTATTATACTTGTTGAATGCTAAAAAATTATTAACCATCACTAATCTCTATTTGCATAGTAAGTTTATATATACTATTATACAGTATATCATTTAGTTTTATAGCAAACAAACAAAAGATATGGTGAAGTTATTTGCACTATTGATAATATTTTACTCAAATATATCTGTTGCCTCTGCTCCTACTTCCTGGCAATTTGGATTTCCTGCTCCTGCAACTGAAGTAATGGAGGCTGTAGTTAGGTCACATTCGTTTGTAATGGTTGTGATGATTGCAATAATGCTTTTTGTGTGGGCGCTGCTTGCTTATGTAGTATTTCGCTTTCGTAAAAGCAAAGTGGCAAACGTAAGCCAAACTAACCACAATGTCCTTTTAGAAATTGTTTGGTTTGTTATACCAACGATTATTGTTGGTATATTAGCCTTTGAAAACGCTAAATTACTGAAGCTACAGGAAGAAATACCGAAAGCTGATATAACACTGAAAGTTATTGGCCATCAATGGTATTGGAGTTACCAATATCCAGAATATCAAGGTGTGTCATTTGATAGTTATATTAAGGGAAAAGAAGACTTTATCGAAGGAGATTTAAAGCTATTCTCTGTTGATAACAACATCGTTTTACCCATTAATACTAACGTTCGTTTACAAGTTACAGCAGGAGATGTGATACACAGCTGGGGAGTACCGGCTTTCGGTGTAAAAATTGATGCGATACCAGGTAGGCTGAATGAGGCGTGGTTTAATATCAAAAAGCCTGGTGTTTATTACGGGCAGTGCTACGAATTGTGTGGTCAAGGCCATGGATTTATGCCAATTGTTGTTGAAGCAGTAAGCAAAGAAGATTTTAATAAGTGGATTGAAAATAGAAAATTAGTGAGTTAAATTTGGAGTATAGATATGAGTGACGTACCAAAGGGCATAAAGCGTTGGTTGTTTTCCACTAATCATAAAGACATAGGGACACTGTACATTATTTTTTCCATATTAGCTGGAATTATTGGTGGATTATTATCGGTGATTATTCGCACTCAGCTAATGCACATTAATATACTTAACAATAATTATCAATTATATAACGTAATGGTTACAGGGCATGCGTTGATAATGGTGTTTTTTATGATAATGCCAGCCCTCATGGGAGGATTCGGTAACTGGTTTGTACCTCTCATGATTGGCGCACCAGATATGGCATTTCCTCGTATGAATAATTTAAGTTTTTGGTTGTTAGTGTCATCTTTTATTTTGCTCATTCTCTCAGTGTTTATTGGTGAAGGTCCAGGTACAGGTTGGACTTTATATCCACCTTTATCACAGGTAATGTCCCATCCAAGTGCAGGAGTTGACATTGCTATACTTGCACTTCATGTTGCTGGTATGTCGTCAATTGTTGGGGCGATCAACTTTATAGTTACTATATTTAACATGCGCACAAAAGGCATGTCATTAACTAAGATGCCACTGTTTGTTTGGTCTGTCTTGCTAACAGCATTTATGTTGATTGTTGCTTTACCAGTGCTTGCCGGTGCTATAACTATGCTTCTTACTGATCGCAATGTTGGTACTTCCTTTTTTGATCCTGCCGGTGGCGGAGATCCTGTGTTATTTCAACATCTATTTTGGTTTTTTGGTCATCCAGAAGTTTACGTAATCATTTTTCCTGCATTTGGCATCATAAGTCAGGTTGTATCGACTTTTTCTCACAGACCTGTATTTGGTTACATAGGGATGGTTTATGCTATGATAGGTATAGCAGTATTTGGCTTTATGGTGTGGGCTCATCATATGTTCACTGTTGGGCTTAGTGCTGACGCTGCTGCATTTTTTAGCACTACCACAATTTTTATCGGTGTTATAACTGGTGTAAAAGTCTTTAGCTGGATTGCAACTATGTGGGGTGGAGCAATTGAGTTTAAGACCCCTATGCTATTTGCGCTAGGTTTTATTTTCATGTTTGTTGGCGGTGGCATAACGGGAATAATTCTTTCTCATGGTGGAATAGATAAGCTTCTGCATGATACCTACTATGTTGTTGCTCACTTCCATTATGTCATGTCACTTGCTGCATTATTTGGAGCTTTTGCTGGCTTTTATTATTGGATTGGTAAAATGTCGGGTAAACAATATAATGAGCGCTTAGGTCAAATCCACTTTTGGCTTACTTTTATTAGTACCAATATCACTTTTTTACCTCAACATTTCTTAGGATTAGCTGGCATGCCAAGGCGTATACCTGATTATCCTGATGCGTTTATCCCTTGGAATTATATATCCTCAATTGGCTCATATATGTCCTTTGTTTCAGTTATATTTTTTGTGTTTATAGTTATACATCTCTTTAAATGGGGCAAAAAAGCTGGAGATAATCCTTGGGAAGGTGACACCTTGGAATGGACGGTATCTTCACCACCACCTTTTCATACTTTCGAAAAGCCACCAGTGGTAAAATAGAATGTACACAAGTGTTTTGCTAAATGTTGAATCAACAATACTGGATTTTTGGCGTTTGCTGAAGCCAAGGATAATGTATCTTGTGGTATTTACTGCAGTTGCTGGTATGGTTACTGCACCAGTAGTATGCACCCTTTTCTAGCACTAATATCTCTTATATGTGTTGCTCTTGCTCAGGATCTGCAGGTGCTATAAATATGTGGTATGACAGAGACATAGATCTGCTCATGAAAAGGACAAAAAACCGCCCTATACCCTCAGGCAGAGTTCTTGCAGAAAGTGCGCTTGAATTTGGTATAACTCTTGGAATATTGTCAGTATTTATCATGGCAATAGCAGTAAACTATATTTCTGCTGCTTTGCTTGCAGTTAGCATATTATTTTACGTTTTCATATATACAATTTGGCTAAAAAGGCGTACTCCGCAGAATATCGTTATCGGTGGTGCAGCTGGTGCTTTTCCTCCAATGATTGGCTGGGCAGCTGTGACTAATTCTGTCAGTTGGGAAAGTTTCATTTTATTTTTAGTAATTTTTATGTGGACTCCACCACACTTTTGGGCCCTATCTTTAAAATAGGTCTGAAGACTATGCAAGTGCATCGATTCCAATGTTCAATATTGTTTATGGTCCGGAAAAAACAAGGAAAATATATATTAATTTATAGTGTGTTGCTGGTATAACAGCTTGCTTCCAGCTCTATTTTTGAAAAAGGCTTTACTTTATCTAAGCATAGCAATTTTTGCAGGTTGCATCTTTATTTGGTACGCTATATCAATTCTCAGATTCAAGAACCACACTCACAGAAACAAATGTTTTCTTATTCAATTTCTTATCTATTTTCCCTATTCGCCAGTATTATTTTTTGTTCTATTGATTTATTTTAGTTATGAAAGAATGGCAGAAGCATAAAAACTATTTTTTACTTTTCCTTTTGGTAATGCTCGTTGTCACACTTTTTTTTGTTTCTATAATAAAGTTTAAAGGTGCAGCTTAAACTATCTTTAGAAATTGTGCTTTCATAGAAGCAACTATATACTTTATTAATTCATTACAGTTAAAGATGAGCAAAAAGGAAGTGACAATATACACAGATGGGACGTGTTCTGGTAATCCTGGGGCGGAGGGGTGGCAGCTATCATATTATTT
>BMAO01024153.1:0-27326 GCA_019973975.1 Trichonephila clavata
TGTTAATAGTATCTCTTATATTTTCTGGCCCTTTGGGCATTGTATCTTTTTGCTTGGTGATTGGTGATTTGGGTTTAATCACAGTGAGCTTATCTATTTTCAACGCCTTATTTTCTTTTATTACATCCATAGCAATAGTTGCGTTATTACTTCTTTAGCACCTATTTTTATTATTTGTCTTTTATTTGCGTATACTAGGCAGATGTTTCACAACTGGGTTAAAAATTTAGCAAGATTTGCGATTCATCCAGTAGTGCTTTTAATTTTTATATCATTGATAAGTCAGGTTATGGATTATATCATATATTCAGTATTTGATTTTGAAGTCTGCTCTACGTGTATACTTAGTATTAACCTAAAGATTTTTAACCCTTGTATCTTCTATGGTTATGCTTCCAAATATACACCTAATATTACCGCTATGATGGCTTTTGTTATCTTAGGTCATGCTATGAAAGCTTTAGTTGAAGCTTCTTCGAAAATATCTGACTCGTTGTTTGGTGTTTATGTGCAAAACGAACCTGGAAAAGAATATCACAAAGCTTAATGGGAACAGTAGGGTTAGATGAACAAAGCGTTCAAAGAAGAGGAGCAGAAGGCGGAAGAGGAGGAGGTACTTCTCAACAGTCAGGTGCATCAAGACCTCAAATACCGCAAAGGGCTCAAGGACCTCAAGGACCTAAGATACCAGGGGGCTCATAATGATAAGTAAAAGATCACTATTATTGATACTGTGTCTTGCAATCACTGGTTGTAACATGGATTGTGTCGAACCTGGGTTACAGAGCAGAAAACACCAGCGTTAATGTGGATGTTCAGTTCATAAAGCAGATGAAGGAGTTAAAATTCATTGGGTTGATTCTGGTCAGGTAATTAGTAAGGGTAAGGAAATCAAATTCACCCTCGATGGATCAGTAAATTTTTGCCCTTTTAAAGAAGACAAAAATCCAAGGAAAGTACTTGTGCCAGCTAGCTTTTGTGCTGATGCTCAGAACCAAATATAGTAAAGCTGCAAATATTAACGATGTGCCTAATGATTATGGCGTTGATGAAAAAGGCGTAAATGAAAACGAATTGTGCGGCGGTAAAGGATTTGGCAGCAATAGACGTTATGTAGACACTGGAATTAAAGTAAATCCTGGTGATAAGTTAAGCTTCAGCTTAATTCCCAGGAAGATAACAATTGATTATGATAATCCAGAGGAGAAGGCATCAGCTTTGATGACAATTGTTATAGAGCTGAAAGAAGGAGGTGAAAAAAGTGTCAGCAAGTGAAATATTGAATGTTAGCAAGCAAGAGGGAGAGGAATTTTTTTGTGAGGCAAGGATGGAAAGAGAAATAAAATAAAATTTTTACCTCTTGATAAAACAAAAGCAAAGGAAAGCAAAGTGCTAGTTGCAATGGATACACTCCATATGATAAATAAGGTGCATTTTAATAAAAGTTTACATTGAAGACAACAAACCATGGATTCATGGCTCGCTGCTCGATTTACGTCGCGCTAAAATAGGATTGAATGAATTATGTAACGGAAAAAACTGTGATCTTAACGAGATAAAAAAGTACAGCTCTTATGAGCTTAACTGTTACTATCAGAATATGTGCTATACCAAAGAGGGTATAAGTCGTCCGGGGAGTTGCGTCTCTTCTATAAGATACAACAAATATGATAGTAAAAACGGCGAATGTGATATGTATCCTCAGCTTAAAGAGGTTGAAGATAGACTTGAGAAGATTAAGAAAAATAAAGGGGATCCCAAGCAGATTAACATTATTGATTTTGCATCAAACACTGAAGAAGATATTTCCTGGGCCGAAGCTCTCGTTGCAAAAATTAATGATCTTGACAAGTCTGACAAGGAAGAAGGTGGTACTGTGAGTAATCAATGTTTTCCAAAGGAAAAGGGTGCAGGCGAAAATGATAAGCGAGAAGGTTATGATTATGTGCGTAAGTGTTCAAAAACCAATGATAATTTTGAGGATTTTTCTTTAAGTTGAACCATAATTATGAAGTAAATAAAGGTATAAAGTCCGGTAGTGATGTAATGCTTGCTATAGCAAGTAATGGCGAATACTACCTTCATAGAGGCGGATATCATGTTAAAGTAAGTAGATCATGTGAATACATTAATGGCGAAAAACTGTATGTGTATTTGGGTGATGAGCCACCTAAAGATTTGCATGGTGTGGGAACTAATGATTTCAAAGTGGTAGGAGTGAGAAAAAGAGTAGACGGAAAAGATGAGTACACCATATTAGATGTAATAAGCGGAGAACACTTTCAGAACAAAGAATCTAAGAAGATATATTTCGGTATTGATGTAAGCAATGTAGAGAAAGGTGATATTACAGACAAATATGGCAAATATTATGAAAATAATAAGTACACAGTAACTTTATTTGTCAAAAGAAAAATTAATGATTTATTTCATCGAATGTAAACGGGTATTTAAACTTATAAAAGAAGAAGTAATTGGGACAGCGTTAAAGATTCATACAAAGGATATGCAAGAGGTCTTCTTCAAGAGTAAGAGCTTTGCTTACTCTATACGTTATATTTACTGTCGTTGGCTATATGCTTGGAACAATACAGCTAAGTAAATTTGATTTCATTGTAAGAATGTTCAAGATAGCATTTATAGCTTTTGCCTTTAGCGATAGAAGCTGGAAACTTTTTGGTACAACTTTATCCAGACTTTTTATAGATGGTAGCACTTATTTAGTTGATAGCTTTTCTGGCTATATAGGGGAAGGGGGGAGAAAATTTGCATTCTTAGACTTGACAGCAGGAGTATTATTCACAGCAGAAACTTGGTTAAAGTTTTTATCGTTGATGCTCTCTGGTCCTTTTGGCTTTATTGCATTTTTGGCAATACTCTACGCTACTTTTGCGTTTTTAAAATGCATTATTAGCGCTACGTTTAAATATGTAATATCTACTGTTTCTAGCGGCGTTTTTGCTATCATTAACACCTTTATTTATCGTATTTGTTTTATTCCAACAGACTAAACCTTTGTTTGATAACTGGATAAAAACATTGGCTCATGTTTCGTTGCAACCAGTCATTTTGTTTTCATCTTTATCCCTTTTAAATCAACTGATGTATTCAGTCTTATATAACCTAACGAATTTTTCTGCATGCTATCAATGTTTAATTAGCGTAAATTTCTTATCGTATGATCTGTGCTTGATGAAATCAATACTGCCTCTTGGATACAGTCCTGGCACTAATGTTGATGTTGCACTCAGTACCGGAGAAAGGGCTGGTGGCACTTTGCAGCGTGCCCATAGATCTGATCCAAGCATTTATGTACTTAATTATTGCTAGTGCAATGGAATCTTTTGTTTCTATATCGGAAGCTATGGCACAAGCACTATTCAGCTCTGGTTGGGGAGTTGCTGGCAGTGTTGTCAAGTTGCCACAAGCGCATCACAATCTATACTGTCGGCTGTTGGCCTTGATAATAAGACCCAAGGTATGATACAGAACATTAGGCAACAAGTGGGTAAAGATCGGACGGAAGTTGACGTGAAGGATAATTCCATGAGCCCTAAATCTGAAATACCAGAACAATCAGGTAAGCAAGAGGATCCTGATAAAAAGGAGAGGGGGAGCTCTAAACCTGGAGCACCAAAACAATCAGGTCAGCAAAAAATCCTGATGAAACAATAAGAAGTGATCCTAGTGATAAAGCTAAAAACAAGGAAGGAAATGGAGAGAAGTAAGATATGAATGATGTTATGGAGTAACTAATTAAAAAGATATTTTAAGTAAAGTTTTTAGAAATTTATTTCTATATTTGGAAAAAGTTTAGATATGCAATCACGCTTAGGCAAATGTTGGTTTAGGGTATTACTTCTTGCAGCTTATATGCTGATCACAGGTTGTAGTAAGAATGATATGCCTTTTCCAAGGTGCATATCTGCTGACTATTTTGGTCCTAAACCTATTGCAGTAAGCGCTCATTTTTCAAGCGACCACGATGCGTTTATTCCAGGAGATGGAGAAGTTATTGATCCTGAAACTGGCGAAATTAATTATGGTTTTCACCATAACCAAGTGGTGAAGTGGGAGGATACCGGACTTGAAACCAATGGAGATAGTTTAAAAGTGCGAGTTAATGGTGCATGGACATCTTGGAGTAATAATAACAAGAAGGAATCTAAAAAAGGCAGTTATACCTTACAAAGCTTGGAGCAGTTAAAATATGCAACTAAATTTGAAGGCAAGTCAGGTGATAATAGTCTACCTGACTTTCACTTAGTTTGTAATGATTATAAACCTAGCATAAAAAAATTTCAAGTAAGCCTAATCCAAGTTGCACTGTAGATTGCAAGTGCATTAATGAAGATGATAGCGCAAATACAGTATCACGTGGTGCTCCATGTTGGTTTACCAATGGTCATGGTGCTTATCTTTTGTTTCAAAGGCTTGGTGACGATAGTCCTAACAAAGATTTGAAATCTATGCGCAATCCTCAATCTCCCACTATACATCTAGGTTATAACTCTGTAGCAGAAAATGGAAGCGGGCTTTTTACTTTGAAAAAAGGCGAGAAAAAGTTAAAGGACAGAAATTGTAAACTACTGGAGTTAGAAAAGGGATGGAAAATATATGTAAAAATATTAGATAGATATTACTTAGATAATGCAGGTGGCTACTCTTTGAGTTTTTGGGTGGAGTACAAAAACCAGGTACCTTTGGATTTTTCAATGAAGTTTATCATTATCTAAAATGTGTATTATTGATTAACAAAAATTGCAAAGAACATTTTAATAGCAATGATCCTGCAGTTGCACAAGCTATGTTCGAAAATATAGCTGAAAAAAGTACGAGCTTTCACAATTTTGTTCTTTCCTTGCTTGTTCTATTTGTAATGATTTCATCACTTCTTTATCTTTTTGGCATGATACGAGAAACTAAGCATGATATGCTCATCAGAATGATGAAAATCACTCTAGTAATAGTGCTTATATCTCCTGGAAGTTTTAGATTTTTCTATGATCATTTTCTCGTTCTATTCGTTAAAGGTCTTGAACAACTGATAAGTATAATTACTAATTTTGCTCCCAACATGAACACCGGAAGTATTGCTCAAGGAGATGAAGCTGCTCGTATTAAGTTGTTTAGCTTCATGGAGGACATGTTCAATAAGTTTTTTGCTTATTCTGTTTGGAAAAAGTTTGCAGCGTTTTTACATTACCAAATGTGGGCAAGCTTACTTATGATACCAGCAATTTTCATAGGATAGTTTTATATTTCTTGCTGTGCTTATATGCTTACATAATATTTCTCTCTGGTTTTATGGGTATAGCTTTTCTTATAGCTATCATGCCATTATTCCTGATCTCTATTTTATTTTCACCGCTGAAAAGTCTGTTTGAAGGTTGGATAAAATTCTGCATCAGCTTTTGTTTACAGTCGATTATGATATTTGCTCTCTTGTCATTACTGGCTTCCATTATAATGAATACCTTTTATAGGCAGTTAGGTTTTACTGTATGCTACAATAAATGGTTTGAGGTAAGGTTGTGTGCTCCAAAATGGGTGTTTGGCGGTTTTTGTATCGTTGATAAGCAGTACTTTGGTTGGACCCCAGGGCAAATTTTCGTACCTTACACTCTTGGAGAAGCTTCTCCACTTAACATAGATAAAAATATAGAAGGCATAGAAAAGATAAGCAGAGAAGGTGGTACAATAAAATTTACTGGCGGTGCTGGGTATATCCTTCTTCCACCGGATTACATTGAAAAAGGTTTTCGTTATATAGATTACCCTTTCTTTAATCCAATTCCTGGCACTAAAAATAATCCAGCAGGCCATTATATTGTAGAAAGTGATATGGTAGTAGATAATAGCTGTAGTGCGAAAGATTTAGTGCGTTTAACAAATAGTTTATCCCATGCGTCAGAAAAGGCTGATATCCTATTGTTAATCAACAATATAGAAAAAAAGATAGGTAGTATGGATAGTGAGATAACAAAGCACTACTGTCAATCTACACAAGATGGAACCGAATGCAACAATTATCGAAAGATGATAAATGATTATAGAAAAGGTATCATAGGACCAGATCTGAAAAGAGAGATAAAGTCTTTAGTGCAGAAAGTAGTAGAACGACGGGGTTGTAGAGTACTGAAACTTCATGATTTATATAAGGATCCCAACAGTGAATACTGTCAGAAATGTAAAGATTGTGAGAATTGCAAAAATTATCAAGATAATAGCGATTATCAAAGGGTGCAAGACATACAGAGAGGTTATTTAATCAATGCAGGAGAGATCTTTGTACTATTCTTGCTTTCATTTTTAATGTTCTCCTTATGCGAGTTCGTACAACAAATGGGCTCAAGTATAGCTGGTGGTGGATTCAGCGTTTACAATATATCTAAAATGTATGAAGCATCGCCTTTGGTTGGCATAATGGAAGGATTCAAACATCAGTGGCAAAATTTTGCTGGTGGAAAACTAGAGTCTTTAGGCAGTTGGGCTACTCATTTACCGGATAGATTAGCCGGAGGTGCAGCTAATTTACTGGGCAGGATACCAAGAGTTGGAGGAGTGCTAAAATACGCTATTGATGTGCCACGTAAATTTGTAGGTGCTACTATTGAAGCAACGAAGTTTGCAACATCGCCTGAAAATGATGTTGACAAGCTTGAGGAAAAAATTTACAGGGCATTTGGAGTTGATAAAGAAGATATTACACATAGAAGGATTGGTAAATATTTAGATTATTATAAAGGATATGTAGGGTCACATTTGGGCTATACAATAGAAGATGCTATGAAGTTTACTTGGGAGCATGGCCTTGATTCTATAGGAGTTAGCCACCGTACAGGAGAAAAAGATGGTTACCAAGGTAATCTACTCTGTAGAGCAAAATCGCATAGGCGAGATTTCTTAGAAAAACTTCATGATTACACTATCGGACGTAAGAGAGAACCAGAAAAAGACAAGCTTGATCAACCACTAAAGGAAAATAAGTCTAATCAATCAAATGAATTAGCACGAGAGTTAGGCACAGAAAAATACACTAATACTCCGGAAGCTATAGAAAAACGTGCTGAAAGAGCTAGAAGAAAAAAAGAAAGAGATCGAGAAGGCGAAAATTACGACACCTCATTACTTTTTGGAGAAGATACAGAACGTGAGAATAATGAAAGGGCTGATAACAGGGGTGATAATGACGAAGAGTCGTAACTTTAAAGGATTAAATTATTATGGTCTGCAGCAAGACGATGATGGCAATATAAAGTTAAATGACTATGATGACATCTTGAATGCGCGCAGAGCAAGAGTGGATCTATTATTAGATAATACATTGCCAGATAACGACATCGACTTCGTTAAATTGAATAAAGCTTTGAGTGAGAAATTTATAGATAATCATGAGTTGTTATCCGAATTTGATAAGGAAGATAAAGAGATTGCACAAGAAAGGCTTAAGGTGTTTAATATTTTAGACAATCTTGATAATCTTGCAAACATTAAAAGTGAAGATCTATTAGAGGTTAGTTTATTGCTATCAGACCTTAGCTTCATAGAGAGAAATGTTGTACTAAATACCGATCAGAATTCTGATCTTACAGAGTTTAAAAGTCTATTTATCGAAAAAAAGGCATCTGGTAAAGAGTATAGTGAAGAAGAATGTAAAGGCTTCCTAGATGATATAGATAAAATCAACACCATAATTAAGTTAGAATTAGAAAGTAGAATTGAAGGGATCAATCACGATGAAGGAAATAGTTATGGTGATTTACAAGATGAGATTGGTCAAGCAATAAATGCAACAGGCAAATCAAAAAAAAATAACTGATGAGTCTTGTGTTTTTCTTACAAGCAACTCGATAGCTTCTCTCTATTAAACTGCTAAAGTCATATTGACATTAATCATATAGTATAAAATAATTAGTTATTTTGGAGCTTATTTAGTATGCTACGCATCATTGCAGGCAAATATCGCGGAAGAAAAATAACTACAGGTAAGCATTTAGCTGCACGGCCAACTATGAGTATTGTCCGAGAAGCAATATTTAATATGCTTTCCTCAAGAAAACCTATTTATAACTTGAATGTACTTGATTTATTCTGTGGTAGTGGCTCTTTTTCATTTGAAGCACTTTCTCGCGGCGCTAAACATGCATTCATGGTAGATTCAGACTATTACAATTTACAATTACCTAAAAAAACAGCAGAAGATTTTGGAATTATGGACAATGTTACGCTAATTTGCTGCAGTGCTAACGGATTACCAAAACCTATTTCAAAATGCGACATAGTTTTTATAGACCCACCTTACAATAGCAATCTAGTTGAATCAACGTTGAATGGACTAGCTCACTCAGGCTGGTTAAGTGATAATGCATTGATAATTCTAGAGATTAGGAAAAATGAAGGTTTTGAGTGCAATAAAAACTTCGGTATAATCTTGGAACGTACCTACGGTATAGCAAGAATAATTTTTCTTTCTCTATTAACTTAAACTTGCATATACCTTTCATTGATGGGTTTCAGTTCTATTTTCGTCAAGTTTCCGGAGAAATTACTTATTCTGTACTGCCCTAGATCAAAATTTTTATTAAATTCAGAGTCTATTAAATATTCATGTGCTTCTTCAATAAATTTATTTTCTTTTTCTTCGTAACTGGTGTATTTTGTTGTACCATTATTATCCTCACGATAAACTAAATGTTCTTTATGATCAGCATGAATATTTTTATTTTCACAAACCTTTTCAGGATCGTGCTCAAGTACTTTTCTACCAACAATCAATAGCTTATAAGAAATTTCCTATGATTCCTTTTAAGCGAGTTTTGAATTTTTGAAATGTCATGACATTGTTGATACGTTTATCAAGAAACGATAAAGTATTCGCAAAATCTTCTGAATAATCATTGATAAAAAAAAGTATCGTACTTAAGTACACTCCAGCTAATATTGCTCTTTTTGTATAGTAGTTAAAATCTGTTGATTGGTCATGAATGCCATACCAAATCGCGCTAATAGTTCTGTATAAAAGTTTACTAGAAAAATATGTATTTTTTGGTGATACAGAGAATGATAAAACATTTTTTAAAAGTTCTCTATAATTCGGTAGCTTAGCGTAGTTTGAAAGGTGTATTTGAATAGCTAACTTTACCCGCTCTCGCACTTTCATATCTTCTAAATTGGAATTTCTTAGTTCAGCTTCCATTGAGCTATTTAAGTCCTCTGCTATGTGCTCCAAAGCGCTATATATTCCATTCTGAAATTTGCAAAAGCTATTAGCTAGATTAAGGTCAGTGCACACCTTTAATAGGGTTTCATCGCTTATCCCTTCAAATGGAATAACCCTAATTAGCTTATCTATTATTAACTTTTGTTCCACGCAACATTATACTAAACAGCATGTGTGATTGTACCTGAGATTTTCAAACATTCTACAAAATGCTTCACCACGTTCCTCGAAATTTTTCCATTGATCAAAAGAAGCACACGCGGGAGAAAGTAATATTGTTACTTCTTCTGCGCTATTTAAGGCCTCTTCAAAAGCCAATCTGAATGCATCTTCTAGATTGCAACATTTAACATAATCTACTTTATTCTCCATAACATTTGCAAAAGCTTCGGTTGATTCTCCAATAAGAAAAGCTTTTCTAACCCTTGTAAAATGCTTGCTTAATGATTCTATTCCACCTTTTTTGCTTCTTCCACCAACGATCCAATTTATGTTTTCATAAGATAAGATCGCCTTTTCGCTCGATTTTGCATTAGTTGCTTTGCTATCGTTCACGAAAAACACATTTCTTATTTTGCCAAGCAGTTCATTTCTATGCCTCAGTCCTGAAAAGGACTTGATTCCATTGATAATAGTGTTGCTATCTACTCCAAGTACCTTACATACGGCATATGTGGCTGCTATGTTTTCTGCGTTGGATATTAGGTTTATTTTCACGTCGCTTACTGATAAGCTATGATTCTCTAGTTTTAACGAGATCTTCTGGATCCCAGTGCCCCTTTTGTCATCCAAGTAGCTGACACTGGGATCCAGATAATTTCGATCTATACCAGTAATCTGTTCACTATAATCAAGCAAATTGTTACCTGCCAATGATATTAGATCTCTTGCACCACCCTCTGTCATCTGAGTAGTTGGCAATGGTTTTTCTTTTCTGGATTCCAGCGTCACGCGCTGGAATGACATCGGGGAATATGTTACTGAGATTGGAATTTTGTCTCCAGTGAATTTGTTGAATATATCAGCAGTAATCTCATTGTCACATCCTATTACGGCAACCTCACTACCGTTTATCAGTTTTAATTTAGTTGCTATGTAGTTCTCCATACTTCCATGCCTATCTATGTGATCTGGTGTAATATTGAGCAGTGCTGAAATGTCCACGTTAATTTCATTCATCAACTCCAATTGAAAAGAGGAAAATTCAATTACATAAATTTCTGCATCTCTTTCTAGATCCAAAACAGGAACGCCTAAATTTCCGCCAATAGTCACTTTTTTCCCTGCAGATTTTAATATGTGCCCTATTAGTGATGTAGTGGTTGATTTACCATTTGTTCCTGTGATGCCTATTACCTTCTGGTTTGTAGTTTTAGCTTCAAGAAATAGCTCAATGTCTGATTTTATTTTGCAATCAAATCTCCTTGCAAGTTTTACTATCCAATGTGGCTCTGTTGGCACCCCAGGGCTTAAAACCAATGCACTGATCTCATGCCAATTGTATTCCTTGGGATGAATAAAATTACATTTTTTATACATCATTTTTGCATTTGCTATTTGCTCTTCATGATCATCCCATGCATATATTCTTGCACCATTCTTTATTAGAGCGTTAATGGCGGATAAACCAGTTTTACCAAGACCAAAAACCGCGACGTTTTGATTTTTGTATTTGTTTAGTTGCACTGCTAGATAACTTATGCGAACCATTTTATAAAGATATCGTACAAACTACAACAGACTTCTTGCATAGGTTACAGCTGTCATTCAGTAGAAACGAAAAACTTACTTGACAAACTCCGCCAGCCCCCTTATCATAAAACTGAAGCTATGTATAGTCCCGGAGTGTGATGGTGTGGATTTAGTATGAACAATTCAGGAGACTTTGTCCACTGTAAACATATAAACTCAAAAGGAGTAAGACCTTAAGAGTTTTGAGTCTTTTAGCGTAATTATAGGCCATAACAAAGTCATAAAGATGCTCTTTGAGTTGCTGGTGAGACTGACTTCTTAACTGTGGCATTCTTTAAAGTTTTGTTCATACGTTCAACTTGCCCATTTGTCCAAGGATGGCTAACTTTTGTTAGACGGTGTTCAATGTCATTTTCTTCACAAGCTCTATCAAATATATGTTGAAAAGCTTATTTATGGCGTTTTTGGTTGGTAAATTTTATACCATTATCTGTCAAAATAGTGTGGATTTTATATGGTAAAATTTTAATCAAATTACGTAGAAACTCAGCAGCTATAGGTTTTGTAGCACTTTTATGCAACTCAACATACGTAAATTTGATCTATTGCAACAAACAAATATATCTTTCCTTCTTCTGTTCTGACTTCTGCAATATCAATATGCTATAGGATATTGTTTGAATTTCTTTTTTGGTTTAACTTCACCATCAACATCTGGTAGTCTACTAATGCTGTAGCAACGATGTAGACTAGAAGTGTGGGATTGAGGTCTGCAAAGCGTAGAGATAGTCATCTAATGGCAATAGAGTATGCTTACGAAATGCAACACTCCTCTTCTAAAGTTAAAACAGTTGATCTTGCATGCTTCGGCCCCATATCAGCGTCTTTGGCAAAAGACCTTTTTCTCCATTTAATGATAGTTTTTGGATTAAGGTTATAGTACTTAGAGAGCTTTGCTATGCTCTCTTTTCTATTTTGTATTGCTCTACGAATCGTCTCTTTTGTTTTGGCTTAACCATAGACCTGCTGCAAAAGGTGATGACAAAATGATGTGAGAGAGGTAAAAGAAGAATAAGCAGATTGAGTAAGGTAAAAAAATGAGCTTTAGTTACTATAACATAAAGAAACATCCAAGAAACTTTCGTAATATAACAGGTTTAACTGTAGAGGAGTTCGAAAAGGTGGTGGAAAAAGTGAGGTCTGAGTGGGAAAAACTTGAAAAACAAAAAAAGTGCCATGGTAGAAGATCACAACTACCAACTCTGGAAGATAAGTTATTTTGCGTAATTTTGTACTATCGCACTTACATAACACACAGATTTTTAGGGTGCCTGTTCAATGTGCACAACGCAAATGTGTGTAGGTTACTGAAGAAAATAGAGCCATTACTTGCCAAAAAAGTTACTATCACAAAAGATAGAAGTATGACGCCAGAAAAAACACTGAAGATTTTGGCTGATGTTACAGAACAGCAAATACAGAGACCAGAAGATAGTAAAAAACGGAAGAAATCATATTCAGGAAAAAAAAGAACCAACACTATGAAAACTGAGATTATTATCGAAGAAGGAGGAAGAATTTTATCAGTGTCAAAGTCATACCGTGGTAGAATTAGTGATTTTCGCATAAGGAAACAAGAAAAATATTTACCACTTGATAGCATAAAACATGCCGATTCTGGATATCAAGGTTGGCAAAAATTGCAAAGCAATGTTATAATTCCATATAAAAAGTATCGTAAAAAGCCATTAACTCAAGAGCAGAAAGAGCATAATAGAAGATTAGCATCATTTAGAATGAGAGTAGAAAATAAGATCCGAGAGATAAAGATATTTAAAATTATGTCGAATGTTTATCGCAATTTTCAGAAAAAATATAACCTGAGGTTCAATATTATTGCTGGTATTGTAAATCTTAAGCACGCCTTTTAGAGCATGTCTTCAAACTCAAGAATGAGCTAATTTGTGAAGCATAATAGTGATCATATTAAAAAAGATGTTGTTTTTTGAAGTGAGAGGAGAATGCTCATAATCCTTACTCATACGTCTAAAATTGGAGAGCCAAGCAAAGGTTCTTTCAACAATCCAACGTTTAGGAATAACCTGAAATCCTGTATCAACTACTTTCTTGGTAATCGTCAATAAACATCCAGTTTCCAATAAACAGCGGTTTTGCAATTTACCTGTATATCCTTGATCAGCAAAAAACTTACGTAATGTTGGAGCTTTGCATTTGGCTTGAACAAAAAGATTTAGTGCACCATCACGATCTTGAATGCTTGCACTGTGTACTTCAGCAGCAATTACAAGACCTAGAGTATCTACAACGATGTGGCGTTTTCTACCCTTTACTTTCTTGCCAGCATCATATCCTCTGGATCCCCTTTTTGAGTGGTTTTTACTGATTGACTGTCAATTATTCCTACTGATGGAGTTTCATTCTTACCAATTATCTTTCTTAGTTTTTTAACTAGAAAATCTTGAATTTCTTGCCATATTCCACTTTTTTTCAAACGCGAATTACAACTATACACGGTTTTCCATGGTGGAAAATTCTTAGGTAGTTGTCTCCATTGACAGCCTGTTCTCATCACATAGCGGATTGCGTTAATAATTGTTCTAATACTGTGTCTTCTTGGTCTGCCGGTCTTTTTAGGTTCAAAATATTGCTCTATCATCTTCCATTCTTTGTCACTTATATCGCTTGGGTACATTTAAAATATATCTTATAACACACTTCTTAACTCCTTTCTACTTAGTTTGAAGACATGCTCTTAGTTAACCTTGATTTTATTCACCCTCCTTCCCTTTTTTTTATCGCTTGATTCGCAGCAGGTCTTATGCCAACTAGCACAGTCCATAACGAGAAAAGTCTCTCGTATTCCTAGATATTGCGACATCTGCTCAAGAAATATATTCATGCAATCAGTGTTGACATTTGGTGCAAACAAGCTAGAACTCTCTCCATTTCTAGGATTAACCGCACTATAGAGATAGAAATTTTGCCTACCTAATTTTATTTTAACCTGTGTCCTAATGCCTTTTTTAAACCACCCATGTCCAATTTTTGAATGTGTGCCAAACCGAGACTCATCAAAGAAAAATAGCTCTTTTTCTGGATATTTGCCAATAGTTTCGTTGAGATTTTTTTTTAAACTCCTCTTGTTTGCTTTTATCTTGACCATTATGAACTGGTCTTGGAGTAATATATGAGAATTTCATTCTTTGCATATTACGGTGTACTGTGGACTTACTGACATCCAAACCAAATCTTTCCTGGATTTTTATTCTCATTTCTTTAATGGTGATATTAGGATTTTCTTGTATCCATGCTTCAACTTGTTCACGTTGACTTTGATTAAATCTAGTTTTTCTACGACGTTGAGGGGGAGCAAACAATTTTTCCTCTCTGCTAAATTTTAGGTCACGCAGTCAGTGCAGTTCTTGAAATGCAACATATCTTTGCTACCGCTGTTATGCTGTGCTTTTTTGCTGCAATTACAGCATTTAGTTTTTTTGTAACGTATGCGTTATTTCTTACTTTCTTCAGCATTGCTTTTGCCGATTCCACTACTTTTTCATCCAATAATTTTGATCTTAATGCCATTTATACCTCGCTATTACACTTAGTTTAGTATGGCTTTTTTTCCATTATTGTCTATCTGTTTGTTGTGCAGTGAGAATTGGTATTAGGCGCTTTCTATGCCCCTTTTTGTAATTTTTCATCATCAATGAATTGCTTATCTCTTGTATAATAAGAAATTAGATTTTTAAGTAAAATATTTAATAAAGCGCATGACGCACAATTGTAAGAACATTCATTTTTAAAGACAGCAAATGGTGTCATGAAAGTAGCTAACGCGAGCTCTACTTCATACCGCCGCGGTATCTCAGCAGATCCCGCTAACAAGCAGCGGGATGACGATTGTCAGGGTGGTACCTTCTCCTGTCATCCCAGTGCCTCCTTTTTTTGTCATCCCAGTGCCCAGACACTGGGATCCAGGAAACTTAACTTTAAATAAGTGGCTGCATAATAAAGACTAGATTCCAGCGTCACGCGCTGGAATGACACCCTACTTAACCGTCATACCGCCGCGGCGCTAACAAGAGATCCCGCTAACAAGTAGCGGGATGACGAATTGCTTAACCGTCATACCGCGATTCATTCGCGGTATCTCTTAGCCGCTAACAAGTAGCGGAATGACGGTTGTCGTTTAGCTACAAACATTAAGAAATTTACCAAACGAAAAAAAAGGCAAAAGAAGCCCCGTGGTGCGAGTTTTGACTCTATATTACTGTAAGTGGCGCTGTAATAATGTGCTAACGCTTAAAATAAGCGCGATTTGGCTGAATGTAGAAAAAATTTAAAAGACATGCAGCCGCTATAATTTTATGTAATCCGCCAATAAATACTCTGAGTTTTTTACTGAATTTTGTTATTGAGCCTGCAGGTCAAAAACAAGTTTTGAGTCATAAATACCCTTATTATCATAATAAGGGGGCTGGCAAAGCTTGTCAAGGAATTTTTATGCAAGAGATCTATTGAAATGCCCCTGTAAAATTATACTATTAATTAGTACACTGTAAATTTAAAATTATAAATATGTTAAGCAGATTGGTAATTTTGCTATTAGTTTTTATACTTCCTTTTTCTTCATACTCATACCAGTTTAGAACCAAAGCAAAGCAAGCATTAGTCTTAGATTTAGCTTCAGACTCATTCATTTTTGACCATAATTCTGATGAAAAAATGGCCCCATCTTCAATGAGCAAGCTAATGACTTTATATATAGCCTTCGATTATCTAAAAGTTGGAATAATACACATGGAGGATAAATTTCGAGTAAGTAGAAAAGCGTGGGAAAGGAGAGGCTCTTCTATGTTTTTGAAAGAAGGTCAATCCGTTACGGTGAGGGAATTACTTGAAGGAATTACAATAGTCTCAGGCAATGATGCCTGCATAACACTAGCCGAGGGCATTGCAGGATCAGAAGAGAATTTTGTGGCTGAAATGAATGAAGTTGCACAAAATTTGAATCTGAGTGACAGTCATTTTGTCAACTCAAGCGGGTGGCCAGATGAAGATCATTTTATGAACGCAAAAGACTTGGCAATGCTGGCAAAAAGGATTTTCACCGATTTTCCTGAATATTATGATTTATTTTCTGAACAATATTTGACATATAATGAAATTGTACAAAAGAATAAAAATCTTCTACTTTTTCACGACATTGGGGTTGATGGCTTAAAAACCGGTTATACAAATGCTGGTGGTTATGGCATTGTAGCATCTGCAAAACGAAACGATAGGAGAATTTTTGCTGTCGTAAATGGCTTAAACACTGAGAAAGAGCGAATAGAAGAAGCAAAAAGACTGATACAATACTCCTTAAATCATTTTAACACTAAGAAAATATTCGTTAAAGACAGCGTAGTTGAGGAAGTAAATGTTCTCTATGGAAAAGATAGAAAAGTGCCTATTACAGTTGCAAACGATGTTACCATAACTTACAACCGCAAATTGCATGATCAAATTAAGGTGCGTATTGAATATAAAGATATGATACCTGCACCCATTAAAAAAGGTCAAGAAGTGGGCAAAGTTTTTGTAGAAATACCAGATATTGAGCAACAAACTATACCTCTTTATGCAGCAAATGACGTACAGGAATTGAATTTCGTAGAAAAGTTTTTTAGAATGTTATTTTAAGTTTAATATATTGGCTTTCAAAGCAATTTCGAAAGAGAGATCTATTGCACTTTAGTGTAGTTTTAACTAACAATTTCTGTTACAATACAAGATTGAAATGTTACAAAAATGTGCTGGTTATATTTGTTGCTGTCTAGTATCCTAGAGATACTGTGGGCTGTAACGCTAAAGTTTAGTAACAGTTTTACTAAGGTTGTGCCTTCGATTGCAACATTGGTAATTATGATCATTAGCATTTACTTTTTATCTCTTGCAGCATGCTTTCTACCTATTAGAGTATGCTATGCAGTTTCCTCTGGAATATGCACAATTGGAATAACTATAATTGGTGCAACCGCTTTCACAGAGAATATTAATTTATCTCAAGTTTTATGTATCATTTTAATTATAATAGGAACCATAGAGCTGAAGCTCTCTATTTAAACCTAAAAATTTATGCATGAATTGGATATATTTACTCTTATCGTCACTAATTGAAGTGTTCTGGGTCATAACACTGAAGCATAGTTGTGGATTTACTCATCTCGTACCATCAATAATTAGCATATTCTCCATGGCTCTTAGTACGTATTTACTTTCGCTTGCTATACGTTCTATACCTATCGGAGTATGCTATGCAATTTGGACTGGAGTGGGCGCTATAGGAGCTTCAATACTTGGAATTTATCTATTTAATGAACCAGTTAATTTATTCGAAGTAATATGCTTTATTTTAGTTACATTCGGGATTATAGGATTAAAATTGTTTGATACTGCAAAACAAACTGTTGATAAAATGGAATAAGAGATCCCACTGGGATGACAGAAGCAGATACTCCACATTGTCATGCAAATTGGAATCCAGACTTTTTTCTATACAGCATGGTGGGGACGAGAAACCGTAACCGTTCACACTTAATTCTGCAATTCTTCAATCTCACTAATGGACAGGCCAGTACACTTGACAATAGTGTTACATCAATATTATTGGCTAGCATTGTTTTTGCTACTTCAATTTTTCCTTCTTCTCTACCTTCTTTCCTACCTTTCTCTTCACCAATTTTGATGCCTTCAATTTTTCCTTCGATTTTTCCTTGTTGAATAGAAGAAAGATAATCATCAATATGTTTCTTAGTTTGATCATAAGCAAAACGTTCTTCTTTACTCCAGTTATATTGATTTAACACATCATAAGCTCTACCAATAATAACATCACTACCTATTATTTTCTGTAGATCTTCTTCGCTAGTTTCATCGGCGTACTTAAAAAAATAAATCCATTTTTCAACAATATTTGAAAGCTGATCTTCTTTTGTCTTATTAAACTTTGGTAGCTCGATGAAAGTGAAACTAAAATCTTTGAGATCATGTAATAGTTTAGACTTGATCTGACAGGCAAACAAAGTAAGATAAAAATATGAACAAATTTTAAAGGAGTGTCAGATATGAGTACAACACAAGAAAAAATACTAAAACCAAAGTTGGGATTGCTAGAACTTGCAAAGCAATTAGGAAATGTATCACAGGCGTGTAAGGTAATGGGATATTCAAGGGATACATTTTACCGCTTCAAAGAACTGTATGAAACAGGAGGAGAAGAGGCTTTACAAGAGATAAGCAAAAGCAAGCCATTATATGCAAATAGAGTATCGGAGGATATAGAAAAAGCAGTAATTGAAATAGCAATAGAATTTCCAGCGTATGGACAAGAAAGAGCAGCAAACGAACTGAAAAAGAGAGGAATTCTCATCTCTGCAAGTGGAATAAGATCAGTGTGGCAAAGAAACGATCTTGAGAATTTCAAAAAGAGGTTAAAGGCATTAGAAGCAAAAGTAGCTCAAGATGGCATTATCTTAACAGAAGAGCAGATAACAGCTCTAGAGAAGGCTAAGGAAGAAAAAGAGGCCCATGGAGAAATTGAAACAGAACATCCAGGATACTTGGGTAGCCAAGATAGCTATTATGTGGGTAATATCAAAGGTATTGGACGAATTTACCAACAAACCTTTGATGATACCTACTCTAGAGTTGCTTTTGCTAACAGAAAGGACTGCTATTACAGCTGCAGACCTTCTCAATGATAGGGTGATACCGTCTTTTGATGAACAGAAAGTATCATTGCTACGCATTTTGACGGATCGTGGTACAGAGTACTGTGGCAGACCTGAAAATCGCGCTTACCAGCTGTATTTGGGGGTAGAAAATATTGATCATTCTCGAACCAAAGCTCGTTCTCCACAAACTAATGGCATATGTGAAAGGTTCCACAGAACTATGCAAGATGAATGCTACAATATTATCTTCAGAAAGAAAATTTACACCTCTTTGGCAGAACTTCAGCTAGATGTAGACCATTGGGTGCATTCTTACAATAGATCTCGACCGCATTCAGGTAAATATTGCTATAGACCTGCTGCAAAAGGTGATGACAAAATGATGTGAGAGAGGTAAAAGAAGAATAAGCAGATTGAGTAAGGTAAAAAAATGAGCTTTAGTTACTATAACATAAAGAAACATCCAAGAAACTTTCGTAATATAACAGGTTTAACTGTAGAGGAGTTCGAAAAGGTGGTGGAAAAAGTGAGGTCTGAGTGGGAAAAACTTGAAAAACAAAAAAAGTGCCATGGTAGAAGATCACAACTACCAACTCTGGAAGATAAGTTATTTTGCGTAATTTTGTACTATCGCACTTACATAACACACAGATTTTTAGGGTGCCTGTTCAATGTGCACAACGCAAATGTGTGTAGGTTACTGAAGAAAATAGAGCCATTACTTGCCAAAAAAGTTACTATCACAAAAGATAGAAGTATGACGCCAGAAAAAACACTGAAGATTTTGGCTGATGTTACAGAACAGCAAATACAGAGACCAGAAGATAGTAAAAAACGGAAGAAATCATATTCAGGAAAAAAAAGAACCAACACTATGAAAACTGAGATTATTATCGAAGAAGGAGGAAGAATTTTATCAGTGTCAAAGTCATACCGTGGTAGAATTAGTGATTTTCGCATAAGGAAACAAGAAAAATATTTACCACTTGATAGCATAAAACATGCCGATTCTGGATATCAAGGTTGGCAAAAATTGCAAAGCAATGTTATAATTCCATATAAAAAGTATCGTAAAAAGCCATTAACTCAAGAGCAGAAAGAGCATAATAGAAGATTAGCATCATTTAGAATGAGAGTAGAAAATAAGATCCGAGAGATAAAGATATTTAAAATTATGTCGAATGTTTATCGCAATTTTCAGAAAAAATATAACCTGAGGTTCAATATTATTGCTGGTATTGTAAATCTTAAGCACGCCTTTTAGTTAACCTTGATTTTATTCACCCTCCTTCCCTTTTTTTTATCGCTTGATTCGCAGCAGGTCTCATGGTAAGACACCTATGCAAACCTTTTTTGATAGTATGCATATTGCTTATCAGAAAAATATTGATAGCATTAAACAGGATGCTGATTTTGGTTTTGACTTTGTCAATTCTTCTGTCAGTTAATTCACGCCTGTCAGATTAAGTCTAAACTATTACAGATAAAGTTTACTCTTTTGTCATCCTATGCACAACTGTACGAACATTCATTTTTAAAGGTAAACTGCACAGCAAATGGTCAGTGCTTGACACTGTCCTCCTTTGTCATCCCAGTGCTTGACACTGGGATCCAGCCTTTCTGCAATCTCATTGAAAATGTTTTTCTATGCTAGTTTACAAGCAAACTTTCCTGGATCCCAGTGTCAAGCACTGGGATGGCATCTTTGTTGTGTTTAACAAAAACAAATGTTCGTACAGCTATGGAATGAATCGCGATATAGCTATAGCATATACAACAACTAAAAAAAATAGCAGTTTTTCTATGATTTGAGTATAATTCTAACTTTACCTAAACAAAAAATTTAATGTTAATGTATCTTTCCTTACCATTTTTTATTACTGAGAATTATTTATTAATTACTGCGTTGATTCCACTTTTAAGTGCGTTAGCTATTTTTTTTACTGGTAAATGGCCCAGAGTGAACAATAGTATTACTGTCACTTCTTCTCTACTTCTATTTGCGTATACGTGTCTGTGCACTTTATATTGGGTGTATGGTGATCATTCTCAATTTATCCTCATGGATTTTGGTAATAATTTGCACATTAGTTTAAAGCTAGAGTCTACCGGAGTAATATTCAGTTTATTGATATCGTTTTTATGGATACTAACCAGTATATATGCAATATGTTATATGCAGAATAACTATGCTGATAGCAATCACTCAAGTTTTCTATGCTTTTTTTCAATATCGATTAGCTGTGCAATGTTTATTGCTTTTTCTGGAGATTTGCTCACTACATTTGTCTTTTATGAGCTTCTAACTATTAGTACATACCCTCTGGTTACTTACAACTCAACAAATGAATCAATGATTGCAGGACGCTATTACTTTGGCGTGCTATTTTTCTCTTCTTTGGTATTATTTTTTCCTGCAATAGGCCTTTTATATAATGAATTTCATACTTTAGACTTTGTAAGTGGTGGAATATTCAAATTTGATACTTCACTCATCACTTTTATTGCAGTGTGTTTTGCTATGCTAATTTACGGAATAGGAAAAGCTGCATTAATGCCAATGCATTTTTGGTTACCAAAAGCAATGGTTGCACCAACTCCTGTGAGTGCACTATTACATGCTGTTGCTGTTGTAAAATCCGGAGTTTTCATCATCATAAAAGTTATATTATACACTTTCGGCGTCGATAACATGCAACGTTTTGTGCAGCAAAATTGGTTCGCTGGAGGGTGGCTTCCGTACGCTGCTGGATTTACTATTATTACCGCATCATTGATTGCATTAAAGCAAAAAGAATTAAAGAAATTGCTTGCTTACTCTACCATCTCTCAATTGTCATATATTATATTGTTCGCTTCAATTTTTAGTGAGCTCAGCATGAGGGTTGCAATTTTTCAATTAGTTTGCCACGCATTTGCAAAAATCACTTTGTTTTTCATTGCCGGAGCAATAATAACGAAAACAGGTGAGAAATATATAGATAAGATTCATGGTATAGGACGCAGTATGCCAATTAGCATGACAGCATTTGCTATAGGTGCGTTGTCTATGATAGGGGTGCCGCCTGCTCCAACTTTTTGGGGTAAATTTCTCATTTTTCAAGCTGTTTTCAACTCTGGCAATGTAATACTTTCTGTGTTTGTAACTCTAGTGTTAATTGTTAGTACTATACTCAACGCTCTGTACTTTTTACCGATGATTTACAATGCCTTTTTCTTAAAACCTTCTCAGAATTACTTCATTAAAAAAACGCCAATTCTTCTAGTTTTACCTCCAGTTATTACTGCTATGTGCACTTTGGTTATTTTTTTTAGCTACCAAGTAATATTTTAAATGTGATTATCTGTATTTATAACCATTAACAATAAATTTAAATGGTATTATACCAGCCAGAGTTGCTTTTATATTCGACAAAGTGAAGCTAATCTCAACAGCCTGATTTTTCACCTCCTTATTTTGCTCGGTTGCAAAAACTACAGTAGCATTTCCAGCAAATGTAACTAAGTCCTTGGTCGATCGATCAATAGATAATGTTATTACATTTATGTTGGCAATTTTTCTTTTGGATGAAACAGCTTCATTGTTCGTTTTTTCCTGAAAGCCTTGATAGATTTTATGTATAGAATTATTTCTTATAAAATTTTCTTGGTACTTCGGTTCAACGATCTTAATGGACTCGTATATTTCAATGTATTTACTTACTAAGTACCTCGCTGTGGAAGTGTATTCATCTTCCTTTTTACTGAAACTAAGCTTATGCATTGCAGAGAACTCATCTTCTGTGTGGTTCATATACTTCACAAAATTTAAATCTTTTTTAATAGGAAACAACAGGTATATGTTTAATGTTAATAAACATATACATACTAGGAGAAGCGATACTATTAATGCCATCCAAGATCTTTCTGCTACACAAAACAGATACCTATGGCAATACCATTCGACTGCTTTACTGAAATAACTTTTGTTTTTTACTGATTCAAGCAATTTATCTTCCATAACACAATGCTACCAAATCCAATTATAATAACAACAAGATTAGATACTCTAAAAAACTTTAAAATATGTCTAAATTTTCCAAAATAGGATGAATGATTATATCACCTTGTTCCGCAATAAGGTAGAATTTGTCGATTTTGCTCACATCTATATTTATCATTTTTATACTGAAATTTTCAGGATTGTAAATATTACTTTCAGCACTTTTGTGATAATTATAATAATGTAATTTATTTTGATCATCAAAATAACCAAATTCATCAGCGAGGGTTCCCACTTTGCTACCTTTACCATCTTTGACTAGCCTAAATAGATCAATTGCGTGGTTTTGAGATCCAGGCTCAATAGGACCTTCTGCAGCAAAAAACTTAGGTGCATGACCAACATATTCCTTAAATTTTAGATTATGAGTCTTTTTTACACTACCAAAATCCACAAATTTATATTCATCTGAAACGCCAGAATATTGTGGATCATACTTTTTATATTCAAAAAACTCATTACCTAAAAAATTACAAAACGTTAATTTATAATTATCATGATCGGATTTAACGACTTTAAGGTAATAGACCTCTTTCGAAACTCATATAGACAGCTCGAAATTGTGAATTCCTGCTATTAAATTGAATCTCAAGCCAAAACGTTTTCTCCGATTGCGATATCTGTCTGCAATAATTTTAAATCTTTTTAACAGACCAATTACATTCTCAACTACTACTCTTTTGCTTGCTAGCTCCCGATTTTCTACCTTTTTTTCCTTAATTAAGGGACTCTTTTTCATCCTTCTGTGTGGCAACTCGACATTTTTGTGAATTTTCTGAAAACCTCTATAGCCAGCATCGGCTAAAACTTTTATACCTTCTGATACATGCACTTTTGACTCCTTGAAAAGCCGAAAGTCATGCTTTCTCCCGTTTGAAAATGACGTACAAATAATTTTCTTGCTCTTCTTTTCTGCAATTATTTGTGTTTTTAGTGTATGTTTTTTCTTCTTTCCTGAATAAAATCTTTTCTGCTTTTTTTTGGTCTCTCTACAGGTGTTTCCGTTGCATCAATCACCAAAATCTCATATTCCACGTCGCTTTTTAGGAGTTCTTTTCGTCCTGGCAATGCGAAATCTGGGTGTTGTATTAGAGTATCCTCTACCCATTTTACAGTTTTATATGCCGTACTTTCACTTACTCCATAACTTTGACTTATGTGAAAATATGTACGGTATTCTCGTAAGTATTCTAATACCATGAGCAGCATATTCTCCTCGTTTAGCTTATTTTTCCTTCCTCCTTTAGCTTTCTTTTTTTTATTTTCTTCACATAAAATCCCTACCATTTTGTTAAACGTTGATCTCTTTACTCCTGTTAGTCGACGAAACTCCTCTTTATCGAGCTCTTTCACTATTTCATACTTCATTTCTCCTTACCTCAAAATTACTATTTTTACTGCTTTATCCTAGTTTCGAAAGAAGTCTAATGAAAATCTCTAGGAATCTTTACTTCCTCTTCCGTAATATGATTACGTACAACAAGCTCATCATTGAGCATATGATAGCCAATTTTTGGTAAAGCAGCTATATTGATTGTCTTATTTAGCTTAAAATTTGCTTCATAAATGCCGCTTAACAACTCCTTTCCTTTTTCTAGGGTTACGTCTTGATCTGAAGCTATATTCTTAATTAAGCTTAATTTTTTCTGCATGTTCAATATGGCTTTCGTCAAAACTTCTATTGATTGCCATACAGTTAATTTATTATCAGTCAAATTATATACTTCGAGTATTAAATTAACAGAATTTTATCATGAATTTATGTTAAAAGTATTATACTTTGTAAACTTATGTCATGATATTAACTACATTAGCTAAAACATGCTTTTTATCTAAGTGGAGTTGCTTAGCAACAACAAAAAGTTCATCTATTTTTTTCCACTGACCTAGTAAAATTTCAACATCATTTACCTCTTTCTTTATGCTTCCTAAAATGAAGGCCTGAATTATATATGATGCTAGTTCTAGTTCGATTTCGCTATTAATTACTTTATTAATCATATTGGGATTCTTTAAATCATGAAGGAATTTATAAAAGCACTTGTATGCTTCATAAGCATCACTACTTATTGCATTTATTATCATTCCTGGCATTCCAGGAAATAAAGTAATCATTTCATCAAACGTTTGATCATCAGATTTACATTGAGATGAAACAACTTGCTTTGTTTCATCATAAGTTAATGGAAGTAAATTCAGCTGAAAGCACCTACACAAGATAGTGGTTTGTATATCATATGGCTTATGGCTAATTATAAATATTTTAGAATTTTTTGGCGGCTCTTCTAATATTTTCAATATTGCGTTTTTAGCGTTATTAGTCATTGCCTCTAAGCTATCTATTATAGCTATTTTGTGTTCTGATTGAATGGGACTTAAGTGTAGAAAGTTTTTCATTTCTCTGACTTTTTCTATTCCGATAGTATCACCTTCAACAATGTGTAAGTCCAATGCTACTTCATTATAGTTTTTTATGAGTAACCAATTGGAGAAGGATTTTGCAAGTGTTGCTTTTCCTATACCTTTTTTACCACAGACCAGCCAAGACTGAACAGATAAGTTGTTCATTAATTTTTTTTTGGCCTGGTTGTGACCTATTACTTTTTTCATTCTTTCTTCTATAGATCTTAGTTTGAAAATGCATTAGTTACTGTTTGTAATAAAATTGCACCTTCCCTTAAAACCTTAATCTTATCTTCGGTTAAGTCAATAATAGTAGATTCTATACCAGAAACTAATTCATCATCTTCAATCACTGCAGATAAATGTTGCTTAATGGATTGTGGTATATCGTCTGCCTTACATACACTTTTTTCTCCTGAAATATTTATACTAGTTGCAACTATTGGAACTTTCAGTTTGTTTAGTATTGAAATTGCAATAGGATGCTCAGGGATTCTGATGCCTATACTATCTTTAAAGAATGCGTTTGGCAATATATTATTGTTTTTAAGTGGTAAAAATATAGGTAATCGGTCCAGGAGAAAAGTGGTTTATTAAATCAATATATCTTTCCTTCACCTTTGCTATTTTTATCAAATTGTAAATATCACTAACAAATATGGAGAGTGGCTTATTTTGAGAGCGTTTCTTTATCTGATATATTTCTCCTATAGATTCATTATCTAGTGCATTACAAGCAAGAGCATACACTGTTTCTGTTGGAAAACACACTAACAAGTTGTTCTGTATTGCATTTATTATTTTAGATATCATATAGCTAGAAACTTATTCATAACAACTAAATCAGCTTTGTTGCATTGTATCTTATATAGTAACTAGCTAGTTTTTGTAAACGTGGATGCAAATTTGCTACAACCCAAACTCTTCATTGATTTTATCAACTATTGCCTGTGGTGGATCCTCTCCCCATCCTGAATATAAAATCCCTCCATAGTCTGCAACATCTATAGAACCAGTTCTGCTTTTTGCTAGAAACATTTCTCTTTTCTCTTTATCAACTAATACATAATGCCACGCTGATTTTCCACGATCTTTACCACGGACTAAGTATATGAGATCTGACCTACTTCTTTTTGTTGCATCAGCAAAAGATCTTTCATTGACAGTTCTGCTTTTGCTTTTGATACCACCGCTTTCAGAAAAAGCTTCCTTGGATTCAGTTTTTTTGCCTGCTAATTCAGAAATTTTTTCCTTTTTCCCCTAATGCACGTTCTTTGGTGTTTTGAGACGAATACTTACTGGAAAAAACCTTCCCCTGTACCGCCAGGAGTCCTGTTTGTGAAACGCTTAGTAAATGAATTATTATCGTTGTTTTCTGCCATAAAAATCTCCAAACTTTAGATTGTAGAATCCAAATTTTTACTATACCCTATCATATGTTAATTAAGTTAATATAAATGAAAGATAATATAGTAATTATTACAGGAATTACGGCTTCAGGTAAATCAGAATTATGGCGATAACCTGATAGAAAAATATGGAAATATTGGTATAATAAATTGGTGATTCAAAGCAGGTATATAAAGAAATTCCCATAATTACTGCTCAACCACCAAAGCAAGAAGTATTTTATAAACTATATGGTTATGTTTCAGCAAGAGAAAATTATTCTGTGGGTCTGTGGTTAGAGGATTTAGAAAAAGAAGTTAATCACACATTAGAAAATGCTCAAATACCTATCATCACTGGAGGAAGTGGACTCTACATTAGCAGCTTAATTAAGGGCTTATCATCAAATGCCACAAATAAGTCAGGAAGTGAGGAAAAATGTAATTGAATTAAGGAAAAATTTAAGCAAAGAGGAGTTCTATAAGTTAGTGCTAAACAGGGACTCAAAAATTCAAGGCAAAATATTCATAAATGACTCGCACCGTCTTTCAAGGGCGCTTGAAGTTATCACTGAAACTGGCAAGTCAATTTTCGTATGGCAAGAACATAGACAGCCTCCCTTGTTCAATAATTTTAAGATATATACAATTTTGCCTAGACGTGAAGATGTATACCAAAAAATAAATTCTCGTTTTATTACAATGGTTGAAAATGGAGTAATCGATGAAGTAAAAAAGCTACTTAGCATGAACTTAGCCCCACACTTGCCAGCTATGAAAGCACATGGAGTACCAGAAATTATAAAGTACTTGAAGGGTGAGCTCTCTTTAAATGA